>OU015499.1:146641311-146707617 GCA_907164885.2 Dolomedes plantarius
TATTGCTGGTATAGTACCTAAATTTCATATCTTATTAATATCAAAATTTTATGTAACTTCAGGAAAGAAGATGGGAATGATTGGAAAGAAATAGAAAGTTAATTCGAAGCAGGTTTTCTATTTCTTTCCCCCAGGATTTCTTTTTCATTAAAAAAGTTAAAAAATTATTTATGAAATAAAATATTTAGGATTTCATTAAAGCTTCATTCTGATACTTTTTTCTTCCTATTTTTCCTCCCTATTATACTAGTTACCAGAAATATTTATGCAGGAGTGGTATTATAGTAGTACTTTAGTAACTTAAGTAATATAGTATCACTTCAAAATTCCTGTTAATAGAGTATAGAATAATCCAGAATGATAATTTCAATCAATTAACTCCACATTCTTACCACTTTTCCAAAAAATCACCATTTACAATATCATTCAATATATATTGAATGTACTATATTTGTTTTATATATATATTTTTTTAAAATTTAGTTTGTATAAATTGTAAGGATGTTTCATTTTATATTTTCTGAGATAAATAGCGGTAAAAAAAAATATATTTTCCCCTATAATTCTTCAAAAGTAAAATAATTTTTATATGTATTGTTTTTGTTTTCAGGTAGATTAATAGAAGGTGTGAGTGACAATAGGATTTTGGATGATATTAGAAATAGTGTGACGACTGACAGTGGAAGAGAAATACTTATTGAGAAAAAAGATATCCAAAATATTAAACGAGATTTTAATATCAATGGTTTAATTTCAAGACACCAAAATGATGCCGAAAGTGTAAAATTATGGGTAAAAGAAATGGAAAAAGAAAAAGATAACTGTGTGATATATTTCAAAGAACAAGGTGAAGATGATCATAATTCTTTGTTAAATAATGAAGATTTCGTTTTAATTATAATGACAGCTTTCCAAAAAGAAATGTTAAAAAAATTTGCTAAGGACAAAATTTGTTTGGATGGAACACATGGCTTAAATAGTTATGACTTTAACTTATATTCCATGTTAGTTGTGGATGAATTTAAAAATGGTTGTCCTATAGCATTTTGTTTCTCGAATAGGAGTTGTGAACAGCTATTCATTGTTTTTTTTACTGCTATAAAGAACATAGTAGGAGTGATTAACTGTACAACTTTTATGACGGATGATGCTCCAGCATTTTATAATGCTTGGTTGAGGGTGATGGGTCCAGTACCTAATGTTTTGTTGTGTTCTTGGCATGTTGCTAGAAACTGGCAGCAAAATCTCTGCAAAATAAAAAAGACTGAAAAAAAGAAACTGGTATATAAAGCAGCTAAAACAATACGGAATGAGCTAGATACAGCAACATTTTTAAGGCTGCTCAAAGAATTTATAAATAACCTTTTAAATGATGAGGACACGGTTGATTTTGGCAAATATTTCCAAAATTATTATGCAACAAGACCCCAAAAATGGGCTTATTGTTTCCGAAAGGGATTAGGCATTAATGTTAATATGTATTTAGAATCCCTACATAAAAAAATTAAATATCAGTATTTAGATGGGAAGCAAGTCAGAAGACTAGATATAGCAATAGACAACCTTTTGAAGCTAGTTCGAGATTTAATTTTTCAACGCGTTATTAAGATTAAAAAAAAAAGAATTTCAGCTGATAAGATGAATAAAATTATCAACAGTCACAATCTCAGCATTGAAATAAAGCCTGAAATGATACACTGTGTTGCAAAAAATGAGTGGATGATTCAATCTGCATCCTCTGAACTTTCCCACAGAGTAATTAAGTCAGAAGAGAAGTGCAAAGAAAGTTGTTATGAAAAATGTTTTCAATGTGAAATATGTATTCACACTTTTAAATGTACTTGCATCAATTTCCTTATTAGAAGTAATATCTGCAAACACATTCATAAAATTGCTCAGACATATTATAAGCCAAAAGAAAAGAGCAACAATGACATGGAGATAGGTGAAAACACTAATTATGATGACAGTTATGATTTGTTAAAGGAAACATTAGATATTCTTCCCAGAGTATCAGAATCAAATAACAGTCATGTACATTCTTCTGTTAGGACAAAATTAGATAGTATCCAATCATATCTGAATGAATGTAAATTTTCACCCGAAGAAAATGATAACATTCATAAAAGTTTAAATAAAGTGTTAGACATTTGTAGAAGGAACATGAAAAAAGAAAAAAATGATATTAAATTAAAAGAAAATTGCAACATAAATGTACGAAAAAAAATTCAGAAACAACAAGGATACTTTTCTACCAAAAAGAAGTTGTCTATTAACAGTACATTTTCTAATCCTACTGTTAAAGAATCAGAAAATATAAAGAAAAGTTTACTGTCAAATAATGAAATAATTTTTATTAATACAGACTGTGATCATTTGTACTCAAAAAAGTGATAGTAATTTTTCAAATGTAAATAAATTTAAAGCAATTTTTTTTTTCAATAAATGAGTTTTTAAACCTTCTGATTTATCTAACTATTCTTCTTACCACATACACTTTTCATCATTAAAAATCACCTAATTCGTTAATTTTTTTTAAATGTACTAGTATAATGGAAAATAATTTTATCCCATTTTCTACTATCAAGGTATATATATATATATATATATATATATATATATATATATATATATATATATATATATATATACACACCGTTAAAGTGTATAAAAAATATATAACCGTAAAAATGTGCATAAAAATATAATCATAAAATGTTTATCATATTTTCCGATGGATATATAACATTTATCTAAGAAATAATAATAATTTTCATGAGTTTAATTCAGGTAAATTAAGCTTTCAAAATTTATTATTCATCAATGCTGAATTTTTATTATTTTAAAAATGTGCATAAAATATAATCATAAAATGTTTATCATATTTCCCGATAGATATTTACCTAATATTTATCTAAGAAATAATAATAATAATTTTCATGAGTTTAATTCAGGTAAATTAAGCTTTCAAAATTTGATTCATCAATGCTGAATTTTTATTATTTTAAAAATGTGCATAAAATATAATCATAAAATGTTTATCATATTTCCCGGTAGATGGCGCCAAAACAGTATTCTGACAGGAAGTTCATATGAGCAAACGTTTGCTCCCGATCCACTCCTGTCTCTCTGGGTCTACGGTGCTATCGCCATCTACTGGAGAGAATAATTAACAATTGCTTAACATGTAAGATATGAGTATGAATAATCGGGAAAAAATTACAAACTTTTCCAATACTATTTTTTATTTAATTGTGTAAATGCTAAGTTTTCAACATATACTGATGCAGAAAAAAGTTACTTCTTTCAATAAATTTAGAAAATACAAAAATTGAAATTAACTTTATAAACTGGTTCTAGTTAATTATTTTTAATTTGCATTTTTTAATGATAATTATAGAACTTTAATTGGATTCTGGCCAAATATTCCAGAAAATATATTTTTTTCATTTAATTGTGTAAATGCTAAGTTGGAACAGATGTAGTTACGCAACGGGCCTATTTTTGGCGACTTTTTTTGTCGCCAAATCCCCGTGTGTCTCCGGGGTTCAAAGTTTGGCGGCCATCTTGAAAATCCGTAAAAACATGGTTTTTTCCAATTCTTCAACTAAGCTTGAAATTAAAAAAAACCATGTTTTTATCGGAATTTTCGCTAGATCCCCGTGTATCCGGGGAGTCTAAGTTTGGCCGCCATCTTGAAAATCCTCAAAAACACGTTTTTTTTTTCCCCCAATGCTTCTACAAAGCTTGAAATTTAAAAAAAAAACATGTTTTATCAGAAATTCCCGGCAAAAACCCGGCCGAAATAAAACACGGAACAAACCAAATTTTTTTTAAAATTTAGGAATCAAATTTTAATGATTTTGAACAAATTTTAAAAACCAAAAAAAAAAAATTAAAAAAAAATTGACACTCTTCCAAACCACCCAGGAGGTACATGTCATAGGCTCGTTTTTTTAGTGGTTTCCCCAGAAAACTGGGCCTAGTCCACAGACAAAAAACAAAAATCTGTGGCATTAGGCCAGATGTTGATATGTCATTTTTTATATTTTTGGCAAAGTAAAAATTAACTCTTGTTGTGAAATATAAAATCGCTCAATTGAGTTTTTCAATCCAAATATTCTCTAGTTAATACTCATATTCAACCCCAGCATATGGCTGGTCTTCAATGAAAATTTTGAATTTGGGACTAAAATATTCTATTAGGGATCAGGTATTACCTCTTTTATACATAACAGCATTTGCAAACAATACGAATAACTTAGTATTATTTCATAATTCCACTATCAGCTTTTGCCACATTAGACATATCAACTTAAAACATAAAATTGAATTTTTCGGACATATCAACATCTACTGGAGCCATAACGCCACAGAAATATAATAAAAATAAATAAATAAATCTTGGTTAAAATATTTTTTGTTATAATAATAAAATCTTGACTAGAATAAAAATAATAAATAATCTTGGTTAAAATATTTTTTTCTGTTATAAGAAAATCTTGACTAGAATAAAATAAAACATAATCTTGGTTAAAAATATTTTTTTCTGTTATAATAAGAAAATCTGGATTACATATAGACATGAAAAAAAATACCATACAAAGCAAGTGGAGACTTTTTCTTTTCATTGCATGGATTTTCTTTTCTTTGCAGTTACAGTTTTAAATTCCTCCCAGTTAATACCCGCCACAATTTCCAGAAACTTATTAAATGGATCAACGTTTGTTTCTTCGCAAATTTGCCTAAACATGTACATTGCTAAGTAAAATTGAAAGTCAGCTTGTCGGTTGTATGCCGGCAAGCTGCTTTTAACGTGTCTCCACGTGCTTTCTATAGTATTTGTGTGGCATCCACTTTTAGGATCCACAAATGTACACTGTGATTTACAGTTAAATGCTGGTATCCCTCCTCGCCCAAACTATCATAAGCCTTCCAACAATCTGAATAAATAGTTGTACCTGGCAAAATCCATTCATTAATTACTCCCACTAGCGTATTAGCACTCCTATCACCTACAGCAACCAAAAAAGCTTCCCGCTGCCCCTCTCAACTCCACCAAAAACCCATTGACCCTCAACTGCATGTCCCCGATGATATTTTCTCTTCCCAAATTTAGACTCGTCAATTTCAACTATTTTGCCAGGACCCCCAATTTCTCCGAGGATACCTCTATATAATCTAAAATGCACTCGTTGACAAACTGCCTCCAGTCGCAAACAGTATGACTATTAAAGCCATACTCCTTCCAAATTTTGCCCGACTTACTCCCATCCAAAATCTCATAAGTCAAAAAAATAATTTCCTGCAATTTTAATCGACTATTTGAAAACCAGGATCCTACCCTAATAGAAGTATGCTGATTGCAGGTCTTCCCGTTAACATTCCTACGGCAAGAATACGTATACCCATCTGAAATTGATGATTTTACAGATAACTTCATTAATCCCGAACACCCCTTGCATACACATTAACTTTCAACAGTCCCACTTCCCTAAGAAAATTTACAAACAGCTCCTGATTGTCTCCTAAATGAATCAAAAAAAGTTATTCGCAATTCCTGGAGGTCCCATTGTATGTTTACCAATCGAAAAAGAGAACCCAGATTTTGAACCCACAATTCCCTGATATTTCCTAACAACATCACACACCCAGCATTTTAGACATTGTAAATCAAAAAAGAATAAAGCAATTAATTTTAGAAAAGAATTCCTATGATGTAATAGTAAAAAGAACAAAAAAAATATATAATTTAAAGCAATGAGAACAAAAAATTAATATCTATGTGAAGCAATGAGAACAAAAAATTAATATAAATTTAAAGCAATGAGAACAAAAAATTAATATCTATGTGAAGCAGTGAGAACAAAAAATTAATATAAATTTAAAGCAATGAGAACAAAAAATTAATAATTAAGTAATTTAATTAAGTAATTTAAAGAATATAAAGTAATTTAAAGTAATTTAAAGTATAAAGAAAAAAGTTATATAAATGAAAATTTTAACCACGTGCAAAAAATAGGCTTAAAAAATACGAACCACACGACCTCCGACCTTCAACCTGTGAACTCAAGACGCAAATGATGTTATTGGCGTCAAAAAAAACTTAACTAACCTTAAAAACAAAGGGATGACCCAAAAATTTGGCTTGATTCCATATTTGGCGTAAAATCGCGCAATTTGGCGTGATTTCGTATTTGGCGTAAAATCGGCATTGCCAAACCCTATAGGTTTGCCAGAAAAAAAAACCCGGCAAAAAATACCAGATTTGGCGAAAAATCGCCCCTTGGCGTTCGTTGCGTATACTACATCTGTACCGCTAAGTTTTCAACATATACTGACGCAGAAAAAGTTACTTCTTTCAATATATTAGAAAATACAAAAATTGAAATTAACTTTATACAACTGGTTCTAGTTAATTTTTTAATTTGCATTTTTTAATGATAATAATATAACTTTAATTGGATTCTGGCCAAAAATTCCAGAAAATATATTTTTAAGTTATCAAATTATATACTAACTGAGGTAAATAAATTTATAATTTTATTTCATAACAACTATAAATTATATGATTATAACTTATGATTTTTTAGGCACACTGCCTTAGGTACAAGTAACTCTACAAATTTGTTGAATATAAAAGTTTTTTTCTTTTTTGTCATGTACCAGACATCTTGAAATTAAATTTTTTTTTATAAGCTATATAAGAAAAAAGTTAGTATTTACACTGTAGTTGGATCTGTTTGAGCTATGTAAGTAAAACTAGTAAAAAATATGAATTGTAAGATTTTTAAACAATACATATAATTGCTTAACAGTGATACGGCGAAGCTATTAAGTAGCTTTCATTGTTGGAATGGTCTTTATCAGAAAATCACAACGAATGATTGATTTTGTTGTAACAGTTGTAGCTGAGGTTGCAAATGCAATAAAATTTTAAAATGTATCAGGATGAACTCAAAAGTATGTGGTAAATATAAAATAAAATCTTGGAGGAATTTCTGTACTTAAAGATGGGTACCAAGTCCTGTTTTTTTTTTCTAGATCCATCTTAGAAAGACACTTTTTTATGTACCTATGCAGCAACAAGAAATCAGATGAAATGACAATGCTTAGAAAGGTTATTTAATACGATTTTTACTTTTATATCAAGAGAAGAGTCAGCACATCAGATAGATGTTAAAAATTAAATACTTCATTTAAAATTTTAAAGCCTTAGGCAAGTTTTCTTACATAGATTTTCATTTAATTTTTAATTCAAAGTCAATTAGATAGAAACAGGAAAAGTGATTAAAGAAATCAAAATAACTATGGGGACATAATTTTTAAATTTTTTTTATTATTCAAACAGATATTTATTCGTTATATGAGTGATCATATATCAAATCGGAATGGTATCAAAGAGTCAAATTGAAATGACGCGAAATTGTTTTGATTATCCACTTTATAATGTACTACACATGAAACACGTGGTCCGAAAGTTTACAAAACAGTAAAAATATTCTATGCAATAGACGGCGCTACAGTACTCATGAGACAGCAGACTACGGATCTGTGATGAGCAATTCGCTACCCCGAGCAACTCCTACTGTAAGCACATCGGCATTCAAATGGCCCGTTAGCTCTCCGATCCGAGCACCACTCTCCGACGAGGGAATGTTCGGCAAACCTCGGAAGCTTTTAAACGAATGCTCTCAGTAAGCCAATCAGACAGCCCAAATTCATCGTCAGCGCGACATCAAAAGTAAACAACATGGAAACTTCGGAACTGATAAAATAAATATAATAAAAACGAGTAATGCCTGGATACGCAACAAAAGAAAAATGAATCAAATGATTTTAAATTTGTGGATAGAATACTTACAAATATTTTCATAATTCTATGTTCAACTTTATTTGAAATAGTTATAATTCACTATGTTAAATTACCGGAAGCTTTTTTTCTTTCTTTCAGCAAAATGCCACATTTTTTTAAATTAATTAGTAGAGAATACAGATGATGAAAAATATTACTAATATGGAGGATATGAAGTAAAATATATTTAAAACAAAGTTTAGCTAAATGTTAAAATATCGTTGTATTCAGTAATCTAACCTTCCAAAAGCTATTTATTTTGACATAAAAAAGTTTCTGATAAAATGATACACTGAACTTTATGGGATGTCCTTGTTTCAATTAAATACATTTAATAAAAGCTTTTAAAATAGTTATCACATTGATGTGTTTCCCATCTGATATCAAACACATTCAAATCTCTGAAGTTTATACCAACAGCATGGTATTTAAAACTAACAGTATTGTATTTAAAATTTTCAAATATACACATTATATTGTACAGACAAACTTTAAATTAAATAGTATTATTTAAGATGTACTCACCTGATTATTCTCAGTTAAGATTTAGAACTCATAACATTCAAATTATGCATCACAATTAATAGTAGCCAAAAAATTACAAGTACAGACACTGCTTCAGTATAAATACAGCACTGCACAAGAATTCATTTAGCTCAATCTTTTAAATGTTGATACAATATCCTTTTAAGAAAATCGATAGATTTACACTCTTTTAAACATATCCATGTGTAAATGAAGAAAATGCTAAATCTAGTTTAATTGAAGAACAAGGGGAATACAATTGATAGTACTTTGTTTTCGACTATCACTGATTTTGGTTCATTGCAAATATGCAATTTTAAGATATTCATTTCATTCCTTACACTAGGTGCAAATAAGCAATGTTTAAAAGATAAAGTATTTGAAGTACTGCATACTTAAGTTACTATCTTTTTTCAATTTGTGGCGATAAAAATTTTAAATTTTTAAGTTATCTTAAATGTAGTCATGCAGAAAAAAAACACAGTTTCACAAATATAACAGTCAAATAAAATTAAATATAATTAATTTCTGTATTAATCTTTTTCTTTATGAGGAATAGGGCAGTAAAATGCTCAGCTGCATTGTAGTTTTGTAGTTTAATATTTTAATTTACAGAGTGACATATCTGTAAAGTACTATCAATTACAATGAAATACAATTGATAGTACTTTGTAAAGTACAGCTACAATGCAGCTGAGTACAGTAAAATACTCAGCTGCATTGTAGTTTTGTAGTTTAGTATTTTAATTTACAGAGTGACATATCTGCAATTACAATGGAATTCAATTGATAGTACTTTGTTGTCGACTATCACTGATTTTGACTCATACCTATTCAAGATACAATTTAAGGTATTCATTTCATTTATTACACTAGGTGCAAATAAGCAATGTTTAAAAGATAAAGTAACAAAGTAATGCATAGTTAAGTTACTATATTTTATTCAATTTGTGGCGATAAAAATTTAAAATTTCAAGTTACCTTAAATTTTGCAGTTATGCAGAAAAAAATACAATTTCACAAATATTTTAGAATTATGTGAAGAAACACACAGAGAACAATCAACAAGCAGTTGATTGAATCACATTATAAATATAACAGTTACAGAAACATGGTTTGTACCAAATTTCATAGTCCTGGCTGAAATTTCAAGACCCATAGCTAAGCCAAATTTGATTTTAGTTATAGTTTGATTAATTTTTAATAGAACATTATATTAGGTCAGGAATCAGCTTGTGCGTTGTAAAATTTAACATTAGTAACTGCTTTTGAAAAGGCATGACTTTTTCTAACACTTAAATTTTGTTTACATATTAAAAAAGAGAAAAAAAGTAAAGTCCTGGAAACTGGAATTAACCACATTTTATAAAATTGAGACAAACAGAAATTAATGTTGTGCTCATGAAAATCATACTTAAAGACATATTATAGCTGTACTTTTTTTTAGATTGAAAAAAAAGTTTCTTCTAGGTAAGCATTCAATTACACACTGACAAAATTTAACACAATAAAACAATTATTGCACACATGGGAAAGCAGTTTCTTCACAGACATACTAGATAAAATTGTTCCTTTTATGTAAAGAGTAATAAATGGGAAAAATTATTATTCACTATGGTTTTTATTAAAAAGAGCAACAGCCAGGAAGAACAACCCATTTTATATACATCAAAATTTAATTTCCAGGGAACAGGTATTGGGCTTGAAGCTTGAAATTTGTCTGGGAAGAGGATTAATTTTTAAAATGCTTGCCAGCTTAGATACAAATATTTTGTAGTGTTATTACTAAGTTTCTAGTGATTGATACAATTCTCATTCTTTAGCACGAAGAATGATTAATTGAACGTATTTTCTAAAATTCTTCTGTGCTCTTTCACTACGGATATCTAAACTGAGAAGAGATCAAATGTTTGATAGTTAAAATCTATATTTCGTTTGTGTGTGCGAACTGTATATAACTCGTCCATTTTACAACACAAACAAAGCGGTTAAAGCTACAGAAATTCTCAAATCATTATACTAATCACTAATACCATAATGCTACTGTAAATTTCTAAATCATTATACATAACGGTAAACATGAAATTTTTTTAAAGTGCTCGTAACAAAAGATTAATCTAATTAACAAAAGATAATTTGCTTATTTATAACGCATTTTACGTAACTGCTAAAAATATAATTTGGAATATTCAAAAATACAAGAAAGAGTTAATTACTAACTTCAAAACAGTAGAAACGAGTCGAAACCTTCATCAAAACAAAAACACCACCAGAGAAACCACCTGCAAGCGTTAGCTAACAGGCGACCGGATATTTCGCTCTTTTTGGGCATTTGAATACGGAATCGGCTAAAGAGCTAACTAGCTAAAGAGCTAAAACGTTACATTGAATTCGGGGGATATTCACGTTGAACAATTTGAGCATACGGATGGAAGGAATGAATTTGACACATGAACCGCAGTTCTTTGTAGAGTAAACCTCACCATCATAATAATTTGAAGTACTTCGAGGGACAACTTATTCCGTAATTTATTTTTAATTACTTTGTATGTCGAAAAAGTACGTTCGACACTTGCGGTTGAAATTGGTAGTGTTATTAGCGCCACTGAAAATTTAGCGATATTTTCAAATCGCTTTTTCCCCGCAGAATCACAATCTTCAAATACTTCTGATAAAAATTCAACAGAATTAGCTACATTTGACCACGGTTTATTTTGAAATTGATTCCATTCTGACTCTACATCACTTTTATTGCCGTATAAGTGAGTTCGATGGAATTTCATAAAAATGTCATTGAGACTGGGTTTCACTTCAGATAATGCAACTTTAGGATGAAGATTGGACATCGTTCTCAGAACAGAAAAGTTATCTGGTAATCGTTTTTGAATTTCTTGAGCCAAAGTACACAGAAATTTCTTACATCTCTTTGACATCTATAATTCTTTCTCCTTGATATTTTGTGCAATAGAAGTAAACTCAAATCCAAAATATATCGCTGATGTATGCATTAGATAGGACTGAAAATCGAAATCCGCTAATTCGCTGTCACCCAATTTCTGTTGACTAGATGGCACAACGAGTTTTTGAAGCAAGCTTTTGAACATCAGAAATAGATCTTCGAGCAATTTAATAGGTTCCACGTGATCGCTTTGGAAAAGTAAATTCAGTTGGGTTATACTTTATAGTTCAAATTTTAAAAAAACCAAAAAAGCTTTGAATGGTAATCTTTTCATAATGTCGTGCAATTGTTCAGCCATATAACAGCTGTCTTCCGATTTAGGAATTGAAAATAGCAGTTCTAATTCTTCCCACTGATCCAGGATTCTGTTAATAGCCTCGGATCGTGCAAGCCAACGAGTCCCACTAAGACCTTGGATATTTTTTTTTTCGCTTTCGTTACCATTTATGGTTTCATACAGCAACTTACATTTTTCCAACCGTTTAGGGCTGTAAGAAAACCAATTGTGCTTTTTTCGTACTAGAAATTCTAATTGCCGAGGTAATGTCTCCGCTGCTTTTTCGGCACACAAATGAAGCGAATGGCAAACACATTTCATGACGACTACGGCGCTTATCTCGCTTTTAAACAAGCAGTGACTGAATTATGTTTGCCAACCATGACATTCGCTCCATCGACGCCGATCCCGACCATGTTTTCAACCCTCAAGCCATCTTGTTCTAATTGAACTTTAATGGCACTGTGCACTGTTTTTGCATCAGCATCGATTATTTTAATTAATCTGTAGAAGGTTGTGATCACTTGTCTTTTCTTCACCGAAAAAAACCGAATTTATCTTTATAATAATTATATTCGAACGAAATATGCAGAATTTCCGGAAAGACCACAAAAGAGAAAAACTGAAAAACACAGTAAAAGTAACACAAAACAGTCGCCACTTGCTACAACCCGCGTGTCGTGATTGCCGCGCAAAATGATAAAATTTGTTTAAGGTTGTATTTTGACTGTTTATTTTATTTCGTTTTAATGGGAGAAAGTGGCATTAAACTTGAAATTAACCTGATTAAAATTGAACTGAAGAGTTAATTTCTAATATTCTTTTAATGAACTTTAAATCTACGCTCCTAAAAACCCCCATAAAAAAAGTCCTCCATAGAGAATTCCCCTAAAAAAAGGGAACTTATAAAAAAATGCGCCAAAAAATGTACCCCCTAGAAAATGCCCTTAAAAAATGTGCCCCCTCAAAATACCCCTAACAAAATGTGGCCCCAAAAACACCCCTTTTCGTCTAATTTACCCCCAAATTTAGGGGCAAAACCCCCAAGTTGACAACACTGGCCGTGCTTAGCAAGTTCTTTGAAATGTGCACAAATGCGCATGCTCAGGAACTATTTTCGAGCAGAAAACGGAGAATACCAAGTTATCGCTAATTTGTCATATTTGGCGTTTTCTCATTTTTTTCCCCCTCAAACATCAAGATATAGGGTAACTATATTATGTGGTTTATCGCTTCATTTCCCCAAACTTTTACATCAAATATTTATTTATGTTATCTTGCGTTCCTTTTTAATGGTTACGAAGCTAAGTATAGCATCGTTCTTGCCAATTAGAAAACCTCCGTGATCTTTTAAATATGACTTAATTTCTTCGTTAGTTTAAAATTTAAAAGACGAATGAACTTGAGATGATGCAAAATTTTGACGTAACAATAAAGAGATAGTTCATTTGAAAGATGGACATATTTTTGCTAATATTCTTGAGAAAATTTGCCATCATAGATTTATACCGGAATATTTTAAAATTAGGCAAAAACTATTCAACTTTATAGGGAAAGTCATTGTGAAAAAGGTGTTCATAGTAATTTTTTTTAACTGACAAAAACTAATTTTGATGAGAAATGATATGATTTTTGAAGAGAAAAAATAAAAATTTTCTGATAAAAAAAATCTGTTTCTTATCTATTCTTTACTTTTAAGTCCTTTTTCGCACTATGACCAAATCTCTACATCCTAATAAAAGAAACTTTTCACTGCTTTCTCTTCCTGCATCACTAAGAAGTAATGAACATAGACATTTAGCTTAACATAAGATATTAAAATCACCTTTTCATAACTCTGTAGCATAAACATTTGAGTAAAATAAAGATAAAAATTGTAATTTATGATATATATAAATATTCATAAAACTCTTTGTTCCGTTCCGGAACCTCAAATTCGAATCAGAAGTAATAATATTAATCAGAAGCAATAATAACTCAAGAGCATCTGAAACATTATAGGTTTTATTCACTCTTCAAAACCTATTATTCACAATAAAACAATTCATAAAGAAATATCTTAGGAGCCAAGCACTCACATATCACATAATATCACATATCTCAATAATAAGAACACCTTAACTAATTGAATTGAACTGAATTGAATTGAATTGAATTGAAAATTTGTGAGACTTATGCTACAACCAGGCGGCCGGCTTTGTCTCTACATAACGACCCTAAAAGGAAAACATGGACGGACATACGCTAGACCAACTAGCACGGAGAAACTTTGAAACACAACTTCGAACATGGGAGAAGGAAAGCGGCGAGAAGCCCCACCCGGAACCACAAAAACAAAACACGGGGATGAAGAACCACGCAGACACCGCAAACCAACGACAAACGACAGACACAGAACAACACACACACGAACAAAACCAGAGATCACCCCAACCAAGGGAGCGAAGCGTAAAACACGCCTGGGCAACCAGCCCACGCCACGAACTCATAGCCGAATTAATAACAGAATCATAAGAAGGGTTATCGCTAATCCTAAGAGAATTAAATAAAGCACAACGCTGCACCCGGAACTTGGAGCAGCTTAGCAAAATATGACTTGGCGTATCATTTTCATTACACGTGTCGCACAGAGGGGAGCGACGAGCGAGCCATATTCAACTTATGCCAAAGATGGTTGCATTGTATCGTTTTGGTACGCCAGCGGGCAACCAGAACATCAATCTGGCGATGGTAAATACACCTACGATGCGTTTGATTCTTGAGGTTAATTGCGCCATACCGCTGACGATAAATGCTTCTATTCCATTCATCCTCCCCGGCAGCATACATGTCAATTTTGATCTTTCTTATGATGTCTTCCGGGCTAACCACATTAAGTTGGTCGGTAGTGAAAAGGCCATGTACACATCTCATCGGCCACCTCATTTGGATAGATGCCCCGATGACCAGGGTCCAGACCAGCCGAATGGAATTGATGCTCTCAAGCGCATTAATAATTTTACTATGCAGCAAAAGGATGACCGCTGGGGACTTCGAATGAGCCATATGTAGCGCCGAGAGAACGGAAAGGCTGTCAGAAGCAATTAAAACATAATCAACCTCCTGGCCACAAATATCAATAGCCAGAACGATAGCTAGAGCTTCCGCGGTAAAAAGTGAATTCAAACGATGGGTTAACATGGCTTTCCCAGAATTTGTCGAGTGGCTAAAGGCCGCAATCGCCACTTTGTCGTTGGTCTTGGAGGCGTCAGTGGCAATCAAAAAGCACTTTGGCTGGTAATTATTGACAAACTCAGCCCATAAAGCTGAAATCACCGAGTTCGGGAGATCTTTATTTTGAAAGGGGAGACCCTGCGTAAAAATCTCCACCTGATGAGAAAGAAAAATGCGGCCAGGGTCAAGGAAAAAGCTTGAACCCAGACAGTACGTATCCATAGTGATATTCATGGTATGCAGCAAACCAGGATATTGGATGAGTTTCCCGAAATACACCTATGAAGGTTACTGTAAAGCAAGGATTTGGTATGGAGTGACAGGTGTTAATAAGAAAACATTTATTAAGGTGCTGAATACGGCACGCAATGGTGTTTTGGTGAACCTCAGCCCGAAGTAGAGGGATCGGCGTCCACCGGGGGAGACCAGTGGCCAGACGGAGGGCAATGGAGGATAAGGCCTCCATGGTATTAGCGTCACTCTTTGAAATCTGGGAATACAGGAAACCACAATAGTCAAAAACACTGCGGATAACCGCATTGACGATTGGGATAAGAGTACGGCTTGTGTCACCACGAGTTTTATACACCAAACCTTTTAGCATGTTTAGCCGGCGGTGAGTTTTTCCACGCAGATATTGAACCTGAGGCGCGATGGACATGGTTGACGACAGGACGAAACCCAGAATTTTGATTTTTTACTCCACGGAATAGGATGGCCAGCGATACGGCTTTCAGGGCAGGGAGATATACCCCTTGAAAAATTTATAGCTGTGCTCTTCGAGGGGAAGAGAGAAAACTTCCAATAATTACACCACTTCAGAATGTTATCAAGAGCTGTTTGCAAATCATTGCAAGTGGTAGCAGGATCATCACCAATAGCATACACAAAAATGTCATCAACGTAAGTCAGCACAGTAACCATGGACGCGGTCGTTTCAAAAATATCAAGCATATACATAGAGAAAAGAAATGGGGACAGAACGCTACCCTGAGGAATTCCAGACGTAACCTTTTGAGGGGGGGGGGGAAATGTGATCGTGCCATTTCACCTTAATATTCCTATCCTGTAGCCACTTAGAAATCCATAAGAAAACATTTCCACCAACACCAACGGAAGCCAGTTTGTAAATCAACCCGTCAATCCAAACGGAATCATACGCCTTTTCAATGTCTAGGTTTACAAGAATATATTTTTTGTTCAGGCGAGCTTCTTGGATATCAAGGTACAGCTTAGCAAGACAGACTGGCTGTTCCGATTGGGGAGACAGCCACCGAGGCCGGGAGGAAAAACATTGTGGCTAATAGACCAGCGAGTGAGACGATGGAGAATAATTCGTTCAAAAATTTTACTCCAAACCGAAGTAAGGGCAATCGGGCGATACGAAGAAATCAGAGTACTGGGCTTCTTGGGTTTCAGAATGGGAAGAATTATGGCAGAGCGCCACTGATTTGGGACACTAGCCGTACCAAGGAGATTATTAAAAATACCACCAATCTTGCAGAGGTTATTAGGATCAATGTGCTTGATTAGCTTTGACGAGATGCCGTCTTCCCCGGGAGTGGTGGGTCTAGTAGCCTTGATCGCAAGCTGGAGCTCCGGAGTAGAAATAGGGTTGTTAAACTCCCCCATTACATTGGTAAGAGCGTACGGAAGGGGAGGGTGATGTGAAGTAGGGTAAAGGTTCTGGCCGAAAAGGATAGCTTGACGATAGGGGCAATTGATACAAACACCCCGATAAAGCAAAGTCACCCCAGAAGCCTGTAGGGTAGATTGCTTCTTAAGAATGCGATAGATGGTCTAATAGTCTGCATACTGTTTTGACTATTACAGAGTTTGTTCCAAAAGCTACGAATGCTGCATTTTATATGACGACGTAAAAGACTTGAAAATTTTTTATACTGTAACCAGTAATCACGCGATAAAGTCCGCTTAGCCAGCCGAAGATACTTTCTTTTCTGCCCCAAGATCCAAGAGCACCTCGAGTTCCGCCACTGTGGGTAGGACGTCCCAGTAATTCTTTGAGTGTGATTATTATCAGAGATAGCCTGTTTACTTGATGGCATAAGATCCGAGAAGGAAAGAGTGTTATGGCAATTCATGCTATTATTTAAATCTCGGCCAGCCTAGTCCAATTGGTTTGAAGTCGAAAGGTAGTAGTAACACATTGAGCGTAAGGACCATAAAGCTGTAAGAACATCGGACAATGATCCGAGTCAAAACTATCAGGGTGGATATAAAATTTTACAATAGGGAATAAGTCTGGAGAAATAATAGCAAGATCGAGTACAGAAGGTGAATTGTTATCCATGAAACGAGTAGGAATGTCCCTATTAACAATGCAAAGATCATTTCTAGCAACCCAGTCAAGAAACTGATTCACCGGGGCCAGGCCTTGACTGCCCCGTTTTAGTAAATTTAAATTTAGGTCCCCCATGATAATAAAAGGTGGTTCAATATCATCAAGAAGAGAAACGAAAAAGCCAAGGTCAAAACTGCATCTGGGATTATAGATATTTACAATGGTGAGAGGAGTATTATTGACCCATAATTTAACAGCAACATACTCGATGAAAAGATGTTGAATGGGAGAGAAAGGTCGATGGAAATAACATTACGCTGGATCGCGGTGAGGACGCCACCCCCACCGCCCCCAGGCCTATCTCTACGATACAGGACTTTCTGATTGACAGCGAAAGAAAGAGCCGGAGTAAAAAGGTTTCTTGAGTAAGCAAAACAGGAACAGAAGCAAAAACCGGACACCAGAGCCAAACGGCCCTGGCCCGAACACCACGAACGTTCCACGACACAACAGAAAAGAAGCCAGACCAAAACAAAAAAGAACATGGACAAACCAAAAAAGGCCGCCAGACAGCCCACCCCCTAGAGGGGAGGGGAGTCAAGAATGGCCCCCTCAAAATACAGGGGGCCCAGGCGGAGGACCGGGATTATCAAGATCGGTGGTCCCGGAGAAATCCATCAAACCTAAGTCCCCAGCAGTAGAGGACAGGGGCGATGGCGTATCAGCTTGTGACAGTCTCTGTTTTTTGTTTATTTTCTCTCTTGTTGGCGGAGCACCCGACAGCGTCGGGGAAAGAAATTTTTGTAACATGTTCGTAAAGGATGATGTCGTTATTTCGATGACTTTGTTGAAAGTTTCGACTTGAGTACTTAAAAAATTCTGGAGGGTTTCCTCAAACTTAGCCTCGAATCTTTCCATGATCTTTTCAAAGTTCGTGGTTACCTCCTGTAGATTAATCTTTTCCTCCCTATAGCTGGGAGACGCAACCCCCGCATAGGAAGGTGCCTTCCTATTGTTATTATTCTGTGCGTAACGATGCCGAGCTTCTGTGATCGTTAAATGGTTAAGGCGTTTGAATTTATTTATTTCCGTTTCTCGGATATATGAGCTGAAACTGCTGCTAATTGCTTCATGGCCCTCGCCACAGTTGCTACATTTCACTATCAGCCCGGCACAATTGAGTAGCATGTTCTTCTCCACACTTATAGCATACCACAGCGTTTTTACATACCCTAGTCGAATGTGAGAATTGGAAACAATTATTACACTGCCGGGGTCTATCTATAAAAGGCCGTATGCGCATTTCTTCGACCACAAGTGAATCTTGTCAGGGAGTTGTTGCCCAATTTTTGTTACCAGCATGGTTTTAAGCGGAACACGATTACCTCCCGTCAGCTTCTGAAAACGACGGACTTCAAAAACCGGAATGCCATTCTCTAACAGTTCTTCCGCAACTTCATTGCAGGTGACATTTAGCGGAATTCATATAGTAAAAACTTTGACGTAAGTGTATCCGGATTTAATCTGGGCACGATAGGTACCGACAATATTTCATTCATTTTTAACAATTGGATGGCAGTATTGTTATCTTCCGTGACACAAACGATTTTTCCGTTAAGTGTGGCCTTTAAAAAACTTAAACTTATCTTGGGACCCACGCGACTGACCAGCTCATCTTCAGTTTTTTTGGTGTGAAATAGGGATAGCCCCTGCAGGACTTTCAAGAAAAATTGTTAAAGTTCCCACACCTTGACCCAAAGCTTCATTCAAAATTCATGCGGCTGGAGCTTAGCAGACCAGAAGAATTGTCGTCAGCCAGCGACTCCTCCATTCCAGAAAAGAAAATTCAGAAACCACTTACCGCATACTCCGTCACCAGCATCTGCAGAAGCATCACCACAACCAAACCGAGGAAAAAAAATCTCAAAAACAACACGAAAGCAGCCACAAGAAGCACAACGCAACACGGAAACAATACACAAACGGTACACGAAGAACGCCTACCAAAAGCAGCGAAAGAACAAGATAGAAAACAAGAAACGCAACCGACCGCCACGTGTCACTAAGCCTATCTATCACGAAACACCCATCTTCACATCTTAACTAAAAAATATATCGTTTCCAAGCAATAATTAAACTTGTTGCCAAAAACAACAAGTCCCAATTACTGCTGATTTGAAAGCTCGTGAAACATGGATAGTATTATAATAATACAGATACAACTCTCAATATTCTCCCACCTAAGTTAACATCTGTCTCAACAGAGTTAACTTACATATATTAAATAGCACTCTTCACCATACTCAAAATAGGATATAGCCTTAAATACTAATACAAAACCAGACATTTTGTTTACAGGAAACGGAAACAATAATACAGCATGTTAAAATAACAATTAAGAGAAAATTAAAATATCAAGGACACTTTTTAAACACAAGAACATATGAATAAAATAATTTCAATCACAAATCTAATCTTAGAGGCATCTTGTTGATGCGTCCACTTTAGTAGCGTAGCGAGCATAACTGGTGCCCAGGCAAGATACATTTTTGGCGCCCCCATGGTCTTGGGGACCAAATGGTCCAATGGTCGTGGAAGATTTGGCGCCCCTCTGCGAGTGGCGCCCGGGGCAGGATAGACCCCCTTGCCCCCCCTCTCGCTACGCCACTGGTCCACTTCTGGTTATATTAGTCTTTTGAGTGGGTATGAACTCCACCTTGTGACCATCAGATCGATTCATTACTGGTGGTTTATCTACAGTTTTAGTAAACAATCTCTCTGTAACAAGGATTGGATCTATAGCAGATATTTCAAGAGGGTAGAGCCGTTGAATGGGTCGGAGGAGTTCTCCGCCTGCGGTTTGAAGTTTTAAAAGTCTTTTAACACCTTCTTTACCTGGAATAATCTCAATAATTTTTCCGAGAGGCCAGTTAATGCGTTTAGTCTTATCAATTCCAATCAAGAGGACGTCACCAACAGTTACTTTTGCTGGTATCTTGCTTTCTGATCTTTGAAGTAGAGCTCCCAGGTATTCAGAACGAAATATCTTTCTTAGATCTTTTTGTAAATTTTTTCGATATTTAATTCGTTTGTTAAGACTCTGGCTATCAATCGCATCACAATCGGGAACACCACTTACTCTAATATCCTGCAGATACATCGACGAACTTAAAGGTACCAGTTCTGCATCATTTTCCGTGATATATGTTATCGGCCTTGAATTAATTATTGACTCGCAATCACAAAGAACTGTCACCATTTTTTCCTGTGTTAAAGAAGCTCGTCCTAACATTCTTCTCAGTAAATTCTTCAGGAGACCTATCATCCTCTCCCACCATCTTGATTTCAACAAATGTTCAACGGAACAACCTCGGCTGGGCAAGTCAGCCGGATTCATTGCTCCAGGTACGTGCTCCACGCTTTTTTTTGTCGGTTAAAGCTCTGATTTCCTTAACTCTGTTGTAAACAAATATTCCCCAAGGTTCTTCTCTTGTAATCCATGTTAACACAGTGGAGAAATCTGACCAAAACCAGACCTCATTACACTCTATTTCTGTCAAAATTGTCGAGGAAAGTCGAGAGACAATAGTAGCTGCGAGTAATTCTAGTCGAGCAATAGTGATTTCTTCTTTTCCAGTTAGGGAAACCTGCTTCTGGCTTGTAGAAGTTGTATTTTAACAGAATCAGCTGTTTCGATTCGAATAAAGGCAACAACAGCATAAGCATACTTGCTAGCATCACAGAAAAAATGTATGGACCAGGACTTAAATTTTCAGCTCCTAGATATCTGGGAGACTGTATGTTTTCAAGGCAAACAATATTTCTAATCCACTTCAAAAATTCACTTCTAATATTTGAATCAACTTCATCTTCCCATGTTATCTTCATTTTCCACATTTTTTGAAGTAACAATTTAGGAACCAGTGTAACAGGACATGTTACACCTATAGGATCAAATATCCTATGTGCAGCAGACAGAACTAGCCTCTAAGTAACTTTTCCCAGACACATGTCCTTTAAATTAGACGTATTTCCATACAGAGTGTCAGCATTTTTATTCCAATTCATACCCAATACCTAGTTTCCGTTGACGTTACAGATTTGGGATCACTATGCTCCCACCCTCTAAGGTCAAATTTTCTTTCTGCCATTACTTCAGTTGACACCTTCATGAAAATATTGAGCTTTTTCATCCCTCACACTTGCAACGCAATTATCAACGTAATAACTATTCAGTAGCTTTCGAATGACATCTTCTGGGTATGAAGAGTTACCCTTTCGTATTTCTTTCAAAACTGTTTGCAAATGATGCTGTATGGTCGAATTTAGAAGAAAAGGGCTACAAGACACTCCAAAAACAACTCAGCAGTGCCGATATGTTTCAGTTGCCCATCACTTGTTTTCCATAAAAAACGCAGGTAATTTCTGTCAGCAGGTGAAAGACTTATTTTTAAGAAAGCCTTGCGAATGTCTGCAATAACACCGATTTTCTCTGAACGAACCGAGTTAAAATGGTTGGAATCAATTCAATCAGATTTTCGCCTTTTTCCAAACAATCGTTCAGACTGGGTGTGATCCTCTCACTCTTGCTGAAGCATCAAATACTGGTCTTATCCTAGTAGTGCTGCCTTCTTTGACTACAGGACGATGGGGTAAGTAATGCACTGGTCCTTGTTGCTCATCCTGTACTTCTTCTATAATGCCTTCTTTTAGCCACTCCTCGAATACCTCTTCGTACGACTGAAACAAAGAATGAGACTTTAAACTCCTTGTGGTCGCATTTAATCTCTTCATCGCTAATCGTAATTATCAGGGATTGGGATGACCTTTACCCACGGTAGATGCACTTCAAAGCGATATCTTCAACTCGTACGGTATTTTGAAAATGCTGTCTTGCCAACTCTTGTAGTTCATTTTTAGACTTTCTTGCTGAAGGATCAGTAATGCCGAGAGTGTCCAATGTCCACAAATCCGTTATGGAACTAACAGTAGATAACATAGAATTGATTACTAAACATGCTCCATCTCTCACAGAATTCTGGGGCATACGTCCCATGAAAGTCCATCCCAATCGCGTCTCGATAGCTGACAGACCACACGGTAATGTCTTATAACCACCTGTCATAAGTTTTCCAGCCACATCGGCTCCTATGAGAATTTCAATTGGGCCTTTATAATCATCAACTACATAAATATCATGGTCTGCGAGTTCTTCCAAACAAACTCCACGAGCTCTAGGAGGTATAGTTTCACAGATAACGGACTGGCTCAGCACTTTGAAATTACAGTTGTAAGTTCCATCAACACTTGACAAATACAGAGTAAACACATCATGCTTACAGACTCCTGTGTTATTTCCACCAAACAAGGAATGTTGAAGATATTCACAGCTTCCAGATTGGTATCTCATCTCTTTAGCTGTGTCTTTTAACATGTAAGAACGCTGTGAAGCAGAGTCAATTATCGCTCTTGCTTTACGTTTTCTCCCATTTCCTCTTACTATCACTGTCAATGTTTGTAACATGATGTTAGGAGTTTCAGACATATTTGTCAGAGCTTGATCAGTTTCTGGACCTTCTCTGGTAACACAGAATCTATTCTATTGGATGAAAAAATTTGCTGATGCATATTCCTACACAGTAGAATGTGGTGCCTCTTTCCACAACTCTAACACCCTGCTTTCACATTACTGGTTACCTCTGGAGAGAAGATCCCCGAGAAACTGGTCACTTGGGGAGAGTTCATTTTTTATAAGGGGTGAACGTTAAAGCGAAGGTCAACGAGAGAGGAAGAGATTGTCACCAAACATCCCCCACTTTTCGCCAAATATCCGCATTTGTCCCAAGGAAGAGTCGAACATGCGTTTTCTGCGATGGGCAATGGTTTACTCTAAGAAAGGCAGTGTTTACAAGAAACAGATGGGGAGAAATACGCATCTGCAGTTACAATTGAAGGGAAATTTTAAACATATTACTTATTGGAACTATTATACCTTTTGGAATATTAATTGCCGTGATGTGCTGTATAATCTGAAATGTTTAAATGCTGATTTCTGAAGTCCTATTTTCCAAGGTATAAATTTGCAGCCAAGCAAAACATCTTTCCCGTTTTATTAACTTTTAAACTGGCCAAAATATGGCTAACAAAAACCAAGTTATGAGAAAATATTTCAACGAGGAGTAAATTAAAAGTTTGACGAAAATTTTTCTTATTCAATTGCGGATAATGGGAAAATTTTATAGTGTTGATAAAGTTAATTGTGAATTTTCATTAGAAGAGGTCATTAGGGTAGCACACTTTAAAGGGCAGGGTCGACCTTGCCAATTGAACCTATTTGATCTGGAAAATTAAAAATGTGTCTAAACTGAAATGGCTTTAACATATGAGCTGTTATTTTTGAAAGTGGTATAAGTCCATTTTTCATGTATCGAGATATTTAAAGGTTTGCATTTAAATGAATTTAAAAATATTGGGAAACGTTGATCAATTCGAGTGATGTTTTAACACGATACACCTTTTAAATTTAACTATGAAATAATAATTATTAAAACTATTTTTAAAAAATAAACGATTGATTTTTTAGCTCCAAATGGACTTATACGACTTTCAAAAGTAACAATAAAAAATAAAACGAGTGGAAACAAGTCCTTCAAAGTAGCTTTAATTTTCATATTTAGTAAATTGCATTTTTGACATGTATCTTTATGTGGATTATGAAAACTTAAATTATTCTTAAAAATTTTCCTATATATTTGCACGCTGAGAAATGTTGTACTGTTCTCTTCACACTTTTCGACATACAAGTTGTACATTTTTCTTAAGTTCGAATTAAGTTTTCAGAACTCAGGAATTTTCTGTTTGGATTATTAGAACGCGCGTAATGGCTTTCATATTGTAGAAATATTTTCAAAGATAAGATCTATTTCTTATTATAGTTCAATTATATTATTCATAAAATTTTAAAATTTTGTTACAATTTAATCTTTAAATGCAATTTCTGAGTTTGTAAGATTTTATGCTTTGCCGCAACATTTCTCGGAAACTGATAAAGCAATTTCTATAAAACTAGGTAAATACATTCATTTTGATGCAAGGAATAATGTATACTTCAAATTTAGTATTTTTAATTGCATTAATTATTTAAAATTAACATGTTTTCAATAAAAAAAATGCATTTTTTCAAAATTTTGTAATTTTACTTTAAATTAAAAAAAATTAGGTTTTTAATTGCTTAGTTTTTAATTGCTTTCCGGGACCTCTCTTCAGGGAAAAAAATTACGATAGTTAAAAACATTTATTCAATCACATATTACTCTGTTGTTAGTGATTGGGCCTGGCCTTATATATATATATATATAGATATATATATATATATATATATTATATATATATATATATATATATATATATAATATATATATATATATATATATATTATATAACTAGCGGACTCGACAGACGTTGTCCTGTTCAAACGTTGTAAATCTAAAATCAAAATTAAAAAAAACTAAAAGACTCTACTACCAATAGATTTGCTACAGTCATGCGCGCAATAGATGCAAGCTAAAACACAATTTTAAAATTTTCTTCAAACTTAAAAATTAATTAAAATATCAGCTGTAGAACATTGAAATGATTTTGCTACATGGAACATATATTAAGCTTTCAGTGGTAAAAATTTCATGTATTTATGTTTTATAGGGAATGAGAAATAAAATTAAATGTGACATGATGCTAAATTGCACCTTCAGTGAAAAAGTAAGACTCCTCAGACCCCTTAAATGAAAACGAAATTACTCAAAAAGATTGCGTCTCCTTTGGCAAATGAAAAAATAACAGTTGCAAAACCCAAATACCCTGCAATCTGTATCTATAATAATAAATTTTTGTATGATCCAGTATTTATAAAAATAAACATGACTAAATTTTATTGAGGTTTTCTGAAACTTCCTTACATTACTTCGGGAAATAGTAAGTATACGATGCAGGGTAAAAAGTCCCAAAATACATTAATTACATGAAAATGGAAATCAAAACATGCGATGGTTTCATTAAAGCCTAAATAGTTAAAACCTTCATAATTCTCTTAATGCCTAAAGAGCGATAAATACTTTCCGCTGGAAATGGTATTGGGGTGTTGATTATCCCTGACCCCTCATTTTGAAAATCGACTTCCTGAGGCGGCAACCTTCAAACGGTCTCAGTTCTCTTCTGAAGGGAGGTCTGCAGTACATTTTCGAACTTGATGTCCGGGCTTTAAACATAGATAGCAGCAGTGTGATCTTTGTGCGAGATCTTCTCTTTCTTTCACAGACATTTTTCTCACCTTTATACAATCACTGGAACGGTGAAAATTGGAACAAAATATACATTGGTTTTGCCCTCTCGAAGAAGTCAGAAGATCAGCTGCACTGGGCACTAGAATATCATCCTTATATCTAAATTATTCTTCCCGCTTTCTTCTCCATAGTTGTGTTAGCATTGGGTTTAAAATCAACCTTTGCAAAAGTTTGTGAGGCAAGAATTATTCGCTCTTCAGCCTCCACCTCCTTTTGGAGAAAATCCAGAATCATATCAAGATCACTTTTCTATTATAGTTGCATTTGACTCATCTTCTAAGTTGTCTTGTAACCTACTGTTTGTAGACCGGTACCTTTCCCAATCTCTGAGGGTTTCATCAGTAATGATGACTCTACAAGCGGATATAACATCGATGCATATTTTTTCGAGTAAGGGCCTGTTCACATAGGAGTCCGTTGCGTTGCGTTAAGGAAAAGATGACATTAAGACGAAAATAAACCAATCATAGGCGTTAAAAATTTCATTGCTAATCGTTTGGAGGCATATGATTGGTTTATTTTCGTCTCAACGTCATCTTTTCCTTAACGCAACGCAACGGACTCCTATGTGAACAGGCCCTGACTCCCAATATTTCTAAAGAACGGAGTTTGGTCTCCAATAAATCATATAGTTTGCTCAAAGATTTCCTCGAAGTGGTTTGTTTTTGAAGAACTAGTGCAAGAAGATCCCTAACATAAACCTGAATAAGTAATTCATCTTTTCCAAATCGAGATTTCAACTGTTTCAGTGCATTTCATAGCTGTTACCACCTGGGGGAAAAGTTTTGATTAACTCTTCAGCAACACTTCCTTTTTCCATTGCTGTGACAGATAGGAAAATTTATCATGCATGTCTAGATTGCTGTCTCTATCAATTTTTTGAAATTGTCCCTAAAAACATAACCAATTCCTGATGTCACCATTAAATGATGGCAACTGTATCTTAGGATAATGCAACAAGGAATTTTGGCGAGAAACACTACAATTTGAAACGGAATTTTGTTTCTGGAATTGAAAACTGATCTAGCTTTATTTCTAACCTACGCCAACGATCAATATTACCCTTCTGGGTTAATCGGAAGAAGCCGGGGCTGCCGCCAACTTGGCGATTATTTACTTCCTGTTATGATGTATCCTCTTTTCTGGTTACCCCTACAATTCATCTGAATGCGCCTTTGATAGCAACCCTGTTTACAGACAGCAATCTAATTCCAGCATCAGTTTTGCTCCTGCTGCCATCTGTTGACTTATAAAGGAATCTATTTATTTAGTATGTATTAAAATCAGAATTTAAAGAGATTTTAACAAAATAAATTGTTGAAATTTAAATTTTCTTTCTTCAATATCCACAATCATTTAAATTTGATAAATTTGAGTTTGTTAATTAGAAAATAAATGTATTGAATATAAGCTTAAATTGAAAATATTTAAAGTTTAAATTGTAATAATTTAAATTTATTTGAATACATAATTTTTAAAAATCAAATTTTAAACTATTAAAGTTTTAAATGTAATAATTTAAATTTATTTAATTATATAATTTTTAAAAATCAAATTTTTTAATATTTAAAGTTTTAAATTGATAATTAAATTTATTTTAAAAGATAAATTTTTTTAATTTGATTTTTAAAAAATTATTTTAATGTGGTTACATTTGTGTATTTGCATATTTACATAGTAAAAGATTGACAGAAGAATGTTATTATCAAGACCTGAAAAGATTGCATTTTCATTTGTATTTTATACATAACAATACCAGAAGCCAGAAAAAAATTTTTCTTGGGTATAAATTGAAGGATGCTAAGTCCATTTTTGTGATAACCAAAGGGAGCAAAATGAAATACTGTAATTCTGTAACACTTTTCGGTAATAGAGATACAAATTTATGTTCCTTGGGATTCCATGAGATCTAATTGTAAGAAAATTTATGGTTATACTAGATAATCCATCAAGCAGAAAGCCATATTAAAGAGCAAGATATTTTTTATCTCTAATTCTACTAACCTTTATTTAGAAGAATGTTTATTAGAAATTGACAAAAATAACAAAGACAATATTAAATTTGAACTGTTGGGTCGGTTGGTCGATTTGTAACTTTATGGTCAATTATGCTCAAGAGGGCTAATTAGACTGGGGCGTATGGTTTAAAGTGGATTCCGAACCATTACAACATCTGTGCCAACCTAAGATTCAAGCCATTCACTTTTCATACATTAAGCCAGAACTCTAACCATTATATAACTTAAACTCAATGAGGAGGTAGGTAAAGAGGTCACAATCAGATATTACATATTCAGTGATCAAGATTTTGTTTTCTTGGGCTGTTCGAGTTCCAAGTGTATGTGTTATATTACAGATGATCTAAATATTCTCACTTTGGCCAAATTTATCTTGGATGTATAAATTTACTGACAAAGCTGAAACTATAACCTTCACAGCTTAAAATATATGGTCAAAAGAGTAAGTGGTAATAATGAATATGTAAATCACACCTTACAATGATAATCTGTAAAGCTACAATCAACTTAATATAATGTTGCACTTCATTGTGAAGAGTTTTATATGATTACAATTGAATTGAATGAAATAGATTCATTATCGTTAAAATGCAAATTAAACACTAAATGTCTGGTTGAATTGGATATTGTACAGTACCACATTATGTACTCTATTAATATAGAATAGATGGCGCCACCTTAAAACCTATTACACCTGTTTTTGCAATAAACTGTTCCAAAGGGTTGAGATTGATTCCTGATTGGTTGCCCTTGCTCTAAATTTGATTTCCGCGCGCAATTAAAATTATTTTACTCTTTCGGTTCCCGCTCTTCCTTGGATTAACACTGACTTTTATGCTCATGCGACGCCTTTCATAACGCCAACGAATACCGGTAAATTTTCGTTGTTTTTCCTTTATGATCTTGAGTGAAAGGGGCAAAAGTGCAGCAGGATTATTAAGATAATATTACTGATGAAGAGGAATTCGAACTGAACAAGAATCAATTTAAGAATTCAAAGTAAAGTCCCTTAGAGTTTCAATGAGAACTCAAAGAATTTTTGGATAAATTTAAGGGCAAATTTACTGAACTTGATAGTAATTACAACCCTACGGTTGATGAAAAGATATGTAAAACGATTAGTGAACGTCTAGTGAAAATTACGCCGATTGTGAAAGCATCCCACTTCCCCCTAAGTAATAAAAAAAGCAAATTTACTGAATCTGAAAACTTTGATAGTTTCACAACGTTACGGGTGATGAAAACATATGTTTAACGTTTAGTCAACGTCTACTAAAAATTACGGCGATTATGAAGGCATCGTCAAAAAAAAAAAAAAATCCTAGGACGTACGAATCTAGATCAAGGTAAGTCAATTTGGTACTTTCGCATTAAACGGAGGCCACCCATTTAAGTATTGGAAAATTGGGGAAAAATGTAAAATTACATTTCGAACACAAACAACAGACTTTATTAGAGAAAGTACAAAAAGTTACTCAAGTACACAAAGTTATAAAAACTTACAATTAATTTCCAGTCGCCACAGACTTCCAGAACTGGGTGATGTCTCTCAGGAGCGCGACGAAAGCAATGTTGCCGGCTGCCGATCGCCATATGTATTCGCCAGATATGATTCCAAATGGTGACGTGCTGTTCATCGATGTTTTTTGTTGCGCCACTTGGCTGACCCCTACATCCCCTCAACTTGCTGGGTACTTGCCCCTGTTTCCGGGTCCACGAAATTGTACTTATGATTAACTTTCAAGAGGGCATATCCCACGTTTTCAAGTTCCTCTGTATTGTATCCCTTCCAACAATCAGATATAATTGTTGAGCCGGGTTCGACGTGCAGTTTTATCTGCTCCAACAATGTTTTAGCATCCTGTTCGGAACTCTGACTAAGAAACTTCCTCCAGTTTCCCGGCACAAACTACCGAACACCCATTGTTGAGGTAATACCCGGCCAGCGATGTTTTTACGTTTTGTAAACAAACTCTCGTCTATCTCAACAATACGCCCTCTCCACCAATCTTAACTTCCTTTTTCTGTTCGACGGAAAAAACACAGACTTCCCTCATATAATTATTCCAGTCGACTGTTGTGTTTGGCGCCATTTTTAATTGTTTCTCGCACCAAGATACTGAGGTTAGTTCCTCGCACAAACAGTACAAGAAGCGAACGATTGTCACAAATGGCAGTCTGCTATGAGAAAACCATGTGTCAACACGAAGTCCGGTTTACGTTTTGAATGCGTTGTGTTTGCATTTAGAATTGAAATATAAATAAATGGGTGGCCTCCGTTTAATGCGAAAGTACCGCCAACCGCCCCAGCTTCTTCCGATTTACCATTTTCTGATTCATCTATTTCCTTTCAATTATATCTTCCTCTACTTCTGCATCATAAAGGAAAGATCTAACGCTTTCTTCAGCAGCTATCATTAACGCTGCTTTTTCCTTTATGATTTTAAGCCTAATTATTTTAGTAGCAAGATCCAATGTTACCTCTTCCTTTTCAAATTCATTACAAGCTTTTGTAAATAGCCTCCTGTGCTGCTTTCTGATCTTTTTTGACGATTCCATATCAGCTCAAAATAAATAGATGAATTCACCTTACACAATACGCAGCCGTGTCCTGTCGCGGACGCCAGATGTTCCGTTCCGGAACCTCAAATTCGAATCAGAAGTAATAATAACACAAGAGCTTCTGAAACATTATAGGTTTTATTCACTCTTCAAAACCTATTATTCACATTAAAACAATTCATAAAGAAATATCTTAGGACCAAGCACTCACATAATATCACATATCTCAATAATAAGAACACCTTAACTAAAAAATATATCGTTTCCAAGCAATAATTAAAACTCGTTGTCAAAAACAACAAGTCCCAATTACTGCTGATTTGAAAGCTCGTGAAACATTGATAGTATTATAATAATATACAGATACAACTCTCAACACTCTTCATAGCCAAAAAAGCACTCGGTAAATACTGCTTTACTTTTATCATAGCAGCATTCAACAAGCATTCATCTGGCTTTTATGTTAGTGAGATACTTTTTATCTATTTAAATGAAGTACAAAACAAACCTTGCATAGATATTAATTATAATAGATGTTTTGGAGCTAAAGAAATGCTATTAAGATGCTGCAATTTATGGAAAACAGTAGAAATTAACAAGTACAGTACAACCTCCCAAATCCGGAACGTTTTCATAAATGGCCAATATTACTTTTCCATTTTACTTATAGATGTCGCTACCAAAATGATCGGTGAATAGGAGTCCGATAGCGGAAGAATAAAAGGAAAGATGGTGCTCAGACGAAAATAAACCAATCATAGGCATTAAAATTTCGTTGCTAATTGTTTGGAGGTTTGTCATTGGTTAAATATATTTCAATACTTTACTCTTCCGCTACCGGACTCCTAAAGCCCGACCTCCCGGTAGGGCTCGTATGTGAACATAAGATCCCTACCTTAAGTCATAACACTTTGCATTACTGTTCGTTAGCACGTGTTTTCTTTCTGGTTCCATTTGTATTTTAGATCATTTATTTAATTTCATTCTTGCGTTAATAAGTAATTATTTTAGTGATTATGTCAGCTACAATAGCAGGTAAAAGAGAAAACATATTTCTCTTTCAATCGCGCAAAAGTTGAGCTATTAAAAGAATATGGAAAAGGAACGCCAGTCCAGAATCTGTGCATGAATTATGCAATTGGAAAATCTACAGTGTATGATATCATCAAACAGAAAGAAAAAATTTTGCAGTTTTACAGTGAAAGCGTCGTAAAAGTAGAAATGAAGAAGAGAAAATATTACGGCCGCCAAATAATGTTGATTTGGACAACGTTTTGATCGAGGATTCGGCAGAAACGAAGTGAAAATATACCACTTACCGGGCATACGATTATAGAGCAGGCGAAAATGTTTCATGAAAAGATAGAAGTAGATTCTCCATGCAACTATTCTTCTGGATGGCTACATAAATTCCAAAAACGACACGGCATCCGCCAATAACATATATGCGGAGAAAAAGCAAGCGCTGATGACGAAGCCAGTGCATCATTTGTAAACGAATTTTCAGAAAAAATACTTAATGAAAATATTTCCCATGAATTAATATATAACGCCCATGAAACATGGTTGTTTTGGCGTTATGTTTTCCGAAAAACATTGGCAACGGCAGAAGAAAAGAGTGCTCCTGGATTAAAAGACATAAAAGAAAGATTGACTGTATTAGCTTGTGCTAATGCCTCGGGAAGTCACAAATTAAAATTATTGGTTATTGGTAAAGGAACCTATATTTAGTGGAAAATACAGCATGAGTCCAAGAAAAATATTCACAACATACCTCTCTGGTAGCAGTAGGAAGACTAAAGTTTATTCATACATTACATACAAGAATGGTGGATGATTGTGGTGCCATCTATTGGCAATATGCATAAGTTTAAACTAACATTTCAACACTCCCACTTTAGTTTAAACAGTTAATAAAATCAAGTTTTCATATAATCAGTGAGAGATTCTGTCACAAAATAAGATAAAGTGAACAAAAAAAATATACAGCAGTTGAATAAAAGTTCACATTACAGATTTAGTCCCATAGATTTTGCACATAGTTCATGTTTCATTCTGTTGACAGTTTTAGTCAAATAATCGGCTATCATATTTGATGTGGAAACAGTTTGTACATCTATATGTCCAAGCTTCAAAGCTTCACGCACAAAATGATGACGAATATTAATATGTTTTGATTTACCGTGGTAGACATTATTTTTGCATAGAGCAATAGCTCCTCTGTTATCACAAAAAATCACAATGGGTTTTACATCTGTAAGACCCAATTCCTTCACAATCTTGTTAAGCCATATGGCTTCCTTTGCAGCTGCTGATAAAGCCATATTCGGCTTCAGTCGTGCTTGTAGCTATCGTAGGTTGACGCTTACTACACCAAGATACTGCTCCTCCTCCAATTCCAGTCTATTCTTTCAATTTGTGAAAAGCCTTTTGCCACCAAACGAGTTTTGTACCTTTCAATTTCCCCGATTGAGTTATATTTAATTTTGAAAACCCACTTACAGTCAACTATATTTTTATTTTTAGGTTTATTTACTATATCCCAAGTTTTATTCTTAATGTGGCCCGATATAGTTTCAGCTATTGATTCTTTCCAATGATTTGCATTAACACTATTAAGTGCTTCATCAATGGTTTTAGGTTCAGAAAGAATATCACTAGTCATTGATTTAACATAGCATACATGATCTATATTTGGCATTTGTAAATCTGGCATACCTTTAGTATCAAAATCCTGATATCGATTCGGAAGCCTAACTTCCCTATGTGGACGTCCCAAAGTAGGTGCAACATTAACCACATTACTTATATTTAAACCATTATCATTATCATCCCTGTCATTTATGGCAACTGGGCTCTCTGGTCTAACTCTATCCTCATTATTATCAACTACTTCATGTTGTATATTGCTGATTGGGTTATTTATTGTTTCCTCACTGCCTGAAGAATTACTTCTAACCCTACTTCTCCCACTGAATAAAGACTCATCAAAGAATTCTGATGTTTTACATTCCTTTTGAAAATACATGTCATTTTCCAAAAAATAAACATCTCGTGCATTAGTTATCTCATAAGTCGTAGGATCAATCAAACGATACCCTTTCCTGTCTTGACAATAACCAATAAACATTAGCTCTTTAGCCTTGACATCCCATTTTAAACGTTTTTGTTTCGGTACGTGTACAAATGCACGACACCCAAACACTCTAAGATACTCAAGATTTGGTTTTTCCCCACTCCATTTTTCAAAAGGAGTCATATCTGAAACTGCAATGGTAAGAGATATATTTTTGCAATGAGTTCCTGTTTGGATTGCCTCTGCCCAATAAATTTGATCAAGATGAGCATCAGCTAACATTGATCTTGCCCTTTCCACTAAGGTCCTGTTTGATCTCTCCACTACCCCCATTTGTTCTGGTGTATAAGGAATGGACTTCTGATGTCGGATACCTTTAGAGATTAAATAACTATCCATTTCCCCACTTATAAATTCTCCTCCATTATCTGAACGTAACGCCTTAATAGAACGCCTTTTCTGTCTGCCTCTCAACATATGCTTGAAAATCTTTGAATTTTCCAAAGACCTCACTCTTGTTCCTTAAGAAATAGACAATAGTCATTCTGGAAAAATCGTCAATTAGTGTTAGAAAATATCTAGATCCCCCAATGGATGCAATACTCATGGGCCAGCATAAATCCGTATGCACTATTCCCAATAATCCCTTTGCACGCTTAGCTTTTCCCTTTGGAAATGGCATTCTGTGCATTTTGCCTTTAATACATGGTATGCAATCACTAATTTTTCCACTAAAAGGAAAACCTTCTACCATATCCTTTAACCTTATCATGCCCCCTTCGCTTAAGTGACCCACTCTTTTATGTAATAACTCATTAGATGTGCCTGGTATTTATTAAAGCCATTTCAGTATGCAAGTCTAAAGAATATAAGTTATCACTAACACCTGTTCCAGTAGCTACTAAGTGATCATCTTTATAGATAAAACACCTTTCACCTGTAAAGGTGGTGATCATTCCAAAATTTTTATTTAGGTACTTAATAGACAATTAATTTGCTGTTAACTGTGGAACATGCAAAACATTTCTGAAAGTCACATTTACTTTCTCTCCATTTCCAGATAAAACAAAAGCTACACTACCTTCTCCCTCAACTTCTATAACAGAGCTCCCTGTTTTTATTTGATGGATTTTAGGTTCTCGATAGTTGCTAATTAACTCTTTATATGAGGTCATGTGATATGAGGCGCAGGAATCCATATACCAGGTATTTGGGTTTGGATTTGAGCTTACAACATACATTTCTGCTACATAAGCTTCTTCCCTCTTACCAATTTTTAGCTGTGGTATTCCCCTTTTACTGAATTTGTTATCATACCCATTTTGTCGAGGCGGTTTTTGACAATCTGAACTTTTATGGCCAAATAAGTTGCACCGAAAGCATTTTCCCTTAAATGATTTCTTTCCTCTAAATTTTTCATTAACAAAAGCTTGCTCCTTATTATTATCCACAAAAGGTTTAACTTCCTCAGCCATTAAACGGGTTTTAACATTGTCTACAGTTATATCCTCACCACAATTTTTAGTGCCATTATAAGAGGTTCAAAACGTTCAGGTAAATTTGCTAGAATTATCCCAGCAATTAACTCTTCATCAGCTTTAACACCAGTTGACTTTAACTGTTGATATGCTGATATCACCTTGTGTAAATAATCAGACATATCTTTGCAGTCAACATACCGTGTATTAACCAATTCTTTGATAATTGAAACCTTTCTAGTAATCCCTTTATCATCATAAGTTTTGGTTAAAACTTTCCAAGCTTCCTTTCCACTACTTAATTCCCTCAAATCATTAAAAATGGTCTCACTAACCCCTTCTACAATGTAGGACAAGGCTTTGGCATCCTTTGCTGGATCTTCCTTAGTTCCATCAACATATACCCATAAATCCATTTTTATTAAATGCATTTTCATTGCAAATTGCCAATCTATAAAATTAGCCCTACCTATTATTTCTTATGGCAAAATGAGTCTCCTCCAGGCATGTTTAATTTTAACTTCAGTTACAAATATATCAGTCAAAAAATTTAAGTTTGAGATTAATTACAATAAAATTTTCTTATTGAAATATATTACTCTCAATCTAGAATTGCCTGATAAATATTAAATTCTATTCCAAAGTTAAAAATAACGTTTATAACACTGTCACATGTATTTTATTACTTAGGCCTAACAATGCCATGTGACTGAACATCTAAGTATATTAATTCTAAAAGTTAGTATAGAAATAAATAACTTAAACATAAATAATTAAACATTACAAAATATATTATTCTTGAACCTTTCTGGGCCCATAACCTAAAGGAACCTATCTTTAGTGGAAAATACAGCATGAGTCCAAGAATAAAATATTCACAACATACCTCTCTGGTAGCAGTAGGAAGACTAAAGTTTTATTCATACATTACATACAAGAATGGTGGATGATTGGTGGTGCCATTTATTGGCAATATGCATAAGTTTAAACTAACATTTCAACAATTGGCAAAAGTAAGAAACCTCTATGCTTGAAAGGTATTACCGTATATCCTGTAATTTACCGAGCCAACAAAAGAGCTTGGATTACTAAAGATATCTTCCAAGAATGGTTTGACCATTATTTCGTACCCCAAGCTCGAGCCCATTGTGTCGCAAAAGGACTTCCCAGTGATTCAAAAATTCTCTTAATTATAGATAATTGTTCTGCCCATCCTGATTCGGCAGTTCTAAATAAAGAAAATGTTGAAGTTAAATTTTTGCCACCGAATTGCATATCGTTGATACAGCCTATAGATATGGGATTGTTGAATGTTTTGAAATGCCGGTATGAAAATGATTTTTTGCGAAAAATGTTAAACCACGTGAATGGTGGTAAAACTCTAAAAGATTTCGTGAAAGAATTTAATGAGAAGGATGCATTGTGGTGTATTGCAAATGCTTGGTCCACTGTAAATGCGGAACTTTTAAAAAATGTTTGGCATAACTTGTTGCCTACATTGGTTTTCGTTGATTATGACGATGATGACAGCAGCGATTTTGAAGGCTTTCAAGAGTCCGGGAAAGAAGCTGAAATAGCAGAATTAGTAGAATGTGCAAAGAAAGGCAACATTAACTTGGATAAGTCGGACATACAGGAAGTTTTAGACATCGACGAAAATGTGTCGATCGTGGCTTCTCTGAGCGATTCTGAAATTATTGATAGTGTAAACAACAAAGGTTATGATGACAGCGATCATGAAAGTGATTCAGAATCCCTCGATAATGAAAAAATGTCAACGGAAGACCTGATAAAATCGTTAGATAAAACAATATTAGGCTTAGAACGGCGGAATTTTATCTCGGAACATGAAATTGTGGCAGTATATCGAATTCGAGAAAAAATAATTTCTAATAAGCCGAAACTAAAGCAACAAACATTGACTGAAATGTTTAAATTATAATCTTATTATATGTTCTCTATTCAGGTTTATTTAATAATTAAATCATTTTATATGTTGTTGTTTTTTAAATGTGTTTATTTTTATTTTTTCCTAAAATTTTATAATGTTATTTAGAAACCTCTCAAATCCGGAAAATTCCCAAATCCGGAATTGCCGTGTCCTGAACGATTCCGGATTTGGGAGGTTGTACTGTATTTTCCATTTGGTTTTCCATTTGGTTGATTCATAAAAAATATACAGTTTATATAAAGAGAACTATAACAGTAAAATAAAAATACTCCATAACCACAGGATATTGATATAAACATGTTATGAACAATTGATATAAACATGTTATTATAGTTAATATAATTGTGCATGACAAAATCGTTTAGCTGTGATAAGGAATATTAAGAAAAGAATAAATTAACGTATAGAAGAATAGGAAAAAGTTCGTGAACATTATATGAAAATGAATTGTGATTTGCAATCTAGCAACGATTGGCAAAAACAAATTTCGAGAACTGTTGTTGTTTCGGAGGTACCTGGGGCTGACGACTGTCTCAGACCCCAGTCTGGTGTACACATGAAAACAAGGCAGGAAACAAACATATACATAAACACACAAACGGAAGAATTTTTATTTACGAACAATTACAAAATCAGGCTGATAACATATAAAAAAAAATTATAGAAAAAATATGAAAAAAGATTTGTTGACTGATATTTAAAATTATCTGTTATTCTTTTCTTTGACCTGAGTACTTTAAGTGCCATGAAATATGGGGTTTGTTGAACAAGCTCAGGAAAGAAAAAAAAAGCCAGGCACTCTAGGCAACAGCAAGAGTACATTTTGAGCACCTTATGGAAATTTATATAAATAATTAGAAAAACTCATGCATCCAGTAATGGTCACACACCAGACGAAATTTTTGTATGGTAGTCTACTCTTTGTAAATATGAACAGCTGTTCTCAAACACATCCCAAGCAAAGCACTTCTAGTGATATTCACTGCTTCTAGCACCCACAATCATCCATCACTCAAAAGAGTCCAATAATTTATATTTTTTACCTATTCCTTCACAAGCAATATGCTTCAACTCTCTTAACAATCATCAACCAACCTCATTTTGTACAAATTTGACCCTCTAGCAGCAACAGCTTGATGTTATAGCTGATTTACATAAAACTGTTAGGTGGAAATAATAAATCGGCCATTCAGTGTATATATACACATACATACATATCTTAGAGAGGGTTATTCAAGTATTACGTAAGCATTCAGGGGGGGGGAGGTTAATACAGTACATTTTACTATAAATGGTTGTAATAAATGATCATATGAGAAAAAAAAAGAGCTTTAACAATATAACCAGAAGTCTTTAAAATATTTATGATATCTGCACGTATATAAATGCATTTTAATAATATAATGTAATCTTAGTAGCAGTATTATTTTCAACTGAATTTTATTCCATTTTTAAAATATTGAATAATTATAAAATTTTGAATATTTAATTTTATTTTTAGTATAATTATAATTAACTAAGTATATCAAATAAGTATAAACTAAATACACCAAAGAAATACTAAACGACAAATATCATTATAATTCACTACACAGTATACACAAAATTAAAACTTATATAAACTATTACCAACACACTCATTTTTTGAAGAATTGATAAAATATAATGAAATTATCCTTTGAATGACTAAAAAAAAAGCAGTTAAAGTTCAACGAATATTAATTCAGCATAAGAGAGAAAAGGTAAATAAACAAACAGTACAAATTACTACATAGAAACAAACCTATTTAAAAAATATTACCATACACTCATTATTTTTTAAAGAATTGTTAATAACACAATGAATCGAAATCTAACCCCTGTATATCTATAGATCTCTTGTTTCACAGAGATGACTGTGCAGGTAGTCACTTGACTCATCTCCCTATACATTTGTCTGAAGAGCAATATATATATATAGAATGAAAAAATATCTTACAACACTGAACTGAAGGATATTAGAAAGCATATCAACCTGCAAAAAAAAGGCACCAACATTCTCCAGCTACCCACTAGACTAGGGGTCTTGTACCCGTGGCCGACCAAAGTATTTCGATTAGGCAAAACGAAAGTTCGATAAATTTGAAAAAACCTTAGAACGGCAAATTCTCTCAGACAAAAAAGATCAAGAATGTGCGGGGAAAAGTAGCCCACATCACATTAAATTAATAAACTGGTAACTGTATTCAGAATCTCAGTATGAAATTAACACCAAAAGCAGCATGCCAAGCTATTTCTCTACAGAACCTCATGTATGTTTTATCCCTTTGCATTCATTCTGTTTCATGCAATATAAAGTACAAAATATACTGTTTCATCTCCCATTTTCTGTTGTTTATAGAAAATAATAAAACATTTTTTAATTAATAATAGTTATAAAGCTACAACTGTTGTAGCATGCTAACCGAGAAAAAGTTTGTAAAGTTTCTTTTTGTAATTGGCAACAAGTAAGCTAGTAAGTTCTGGCTGCAGTTCAGTTTAACAGCTTTTGTAATAGACTGGTAAAATGTTTTCTCTCTCTTAAGTACAGTTTGTTTTGTGTGTAAAACTTAAATAACAACAGGTTATGGGCCCAGTGCACGCTATATGTGCTCTGACGATTGTTTTTACACAAAAATAATTTAGTCAGCTGAAGTATGTCACGAGTCTTAGGCCTAACTCGTGGCCGGCAAGAACTGTAAAGTTTTTTTTAATGATTCTACTCTTCAAGTCCTGAAATCATTTTTTAAGAAAGCCCTAGAGGGATTTTTGTGATTGAAGTGGACTATAGTGCTCATATATTTGATTTAAGTTCATATATTAGAAGATATTGCATTAATAAGAGTGAAGCATTAAGCATGGAGGCATCAAAGTTACGGGTTAAACCTTTGAGTGGAGAAAGTGATTGGCCGCTGTGGAAATACAAAATAAAATTTATTTTAAACTATCATGCTGACACCTTGGGAGTTGTAGAAGGAAAATTACAGAAACCAGATCAGCCACCTGATGGAGCTAGTGAAGCAACTTTAAAGAAGCATAAGGAAGATTTAATGTGTTATAAAAAGGCTAACACATATGCTATGATGATCTTAACGAATTCAATGACTGAAGAAACTATGCAGAAAATAATGAGGTTTGATAATGCCAGAGAAGTATGGCTGGAACTTCATAAACTGTATGAAGCTACTTCAGTTAATCAACTGTACAATATTTGTATGCAGTTTTTTCAGTTTAAGTGGACAGTTAATGACAGTATGGTGCCCACCTATCAAAATTAAAAACCTTTGGAATGAATTGAATTTGGGTCTTGAAAGAAAACAAGAAGCTCAACTTCCTCAAATGCTATTAATTTGCAGGATTCTAGACATATTACCTCAAGAGTACAGGTCTTTCAAGTCCAGTTGGCTCCTTCTGAATGAAAATAAAAGAACAATTGATGAACTAACAACTCAATTATGTACACAAGAAAGAGAAAATAAGGAAGAGAAATTTAAAGATGATGTCCAGAATCAAGAAGCATTAGAAGCAAAAGCCACTAAAGCCAAAATAGTTTACAAAAGTAAAAGGAAATAGGAAAGTGCAATTATTGTCACCAAAGTGGTCACTTGGTGAAATCTTGTCGAAAGTGGATAGCTGATGGAAAACCAGCAAAGGCCAGTCAGAATTATAAGTTCCAAAGAAAGGATATTTCAGCAAATATGTCCTTATTGGCTCTACACGAAGAAGCATTCTCATCTGAAGAAGGTTGTTATGACTGGTTTGTTGATAATGGTGCATCAAAGCATATCACCAATAACAGCAATTACTTCACATACTTTGAAGTATTTGAATCCCCTTATGGAGTTACTGCTGCAAATGGTAAAATCTTGCCAGATGTAGGCAAAGGAACTTTAAAGATATTGACAAAAGTAAAAGGAGAGGGCAATTTAAAGAACTTAAAGAAGTTTGGCTAGTGCCTGGTATCAGTAAAAATTTATTTTCAGTATTAGCAACACATGATAGAAACAAAAACAGCAAATTCGAGTCAACTGCTGAAGAATGTTGGTTAAAAATCAACAACAAGACTGTACTCTATGGTACAAGAAACAAAAGTGGTGGTCTATATAAAATTCACGGAAGTTCTTATTCCAGATAATCCAGTGGAAGTGAACATAGCTACTACAAATGATTCTACTCTGCAGTTATATCATGAGCGCTGGGGACACCAGGACAAACGTCATATAAAAAATGTCTTAGAAAAACAAATAAATCTTCGAGTTAAATTGGATAATCAGCTCTGTGAAGCATGTATATATGGTAAAGCACATCGTTTGAAATTTGGTAGTAGACAAAACTCAGAAACCAGGAGAGCTTATCTCAGCAGATGTATGTGGATCTTTTGATGAATCCTTTAAGAAGTATCGTTATTTTGTAGTCTTTAAGCATCATTTTACTAAATTTCGATATGTATTTTTCTTCGTCAAAAGTCAGAAGTTACACAAGCTCTTAATGATATGTTAGCACATGCTAAAAATTTAGGACACAATATCAAAGAGATGTTGAATGATAATGGAGGAGAATTCGACAATGATAATGTTAAACGTATCCTGAAGAAAAATGGAACTATCCAAAGACCAACAGCCCCCTACATTCCACAACAGAATTGTGGAAGTGAACGAGAAAATAGAATCTTGGTGGAAATGGCAAGAACTCTAAAATACTCTAATTCGGAAATTAATTTTCCTTCATCATTATGGGCAGAACTGATTAGTACATCTGTTTACATTTTAAACAGAACGGGAAAGAGTTCATTACCAGATGTAAGCCCTTATGAATTGTGGATGGAAAAGAAACCTCGCCTAAGACATACGCGTATAGTTGGATCTTCCTGTTATGCCCAATTACCAGATCAAAAACGTAGAAAAATGGATAAGAAAGCTGTAAAAGGTTACTTGCTAGGCTATGATGGTGATGAAAGATACCGAATCTAGATAAAAGAAACCAATACTGTTATCTGCTCTCGAGATGTAGTATTTCAAGAGAAACCTCTGAAAAATTGTGAAGGTCCTGTAGAAATACCTTTACCTGAACCTGACAGACAATTACCTGAAGCTGAAAATGAGGGAAAGCATGATGAAGAAGATTTAGAAGAGCAAATCAGCTCAGAAAGTGAAAGCGAAGATGAAAAGAAGTCGCATATAAAATTAAGAAATCGCAGTGAACTAAGAAGGCCTAAAATTTTCGAAGATTATGTAATGGCATCTGAAGTTTTTATGTCTGACGTGAATGAACCAGAGTCATATGAAGAAGCTACTCAATGCAAAGAACATAATTTCTGGAAAAAGGCCATGGATTCTGAAATTAGCTCTTTAAATGAAAATAACACATGGACTTTAGCACCATTACCACAAGAGGCAAAAGCTCTTCCTTGTAAATGGGTGTTCCGGATCAAGAAAAATCCAGATGGCACAATTGATAAGTATAAGGCAAGACTTGTAATTAAAGGCTTTAATCAAAGACATGGTATTGATTATAACCAGACTTTCAGTCCAGTGACAAAGTTAGGAACTGTACGTTCTCTAATAAGTATTGCAGCAAGTGAGAAGATGCATCTGATGCAATTTGATGTTTCAACTGCATTCTTATATGGTGATCTAGATGAAACCATTTATATGTGTCAACCTGAAGGTTATAATGATGGTACCAATAATGTATGCAAACTTAAGAAAAGTTTGTATGGATTGAAGCAAGCCCCTCGATGCTGGCATAGATGTTTTGGAAAATTTATGTTAGACCCTGGGTTTAAAATCAGTGAAGCAGATCAATGTTTGTTTATTCGACAGGAAGAAAAAAAAGCTACTTGTAGCTCTATATGTGGATGATGGACTAATTGCTGCAACTCATGAAGAAGACTAAAAAATTTCATTAATCAATTAAAGACAAAGTTCAAAATTACCAGCAAGACAGCATCATATTTCTTAGGAATAGAAATACAGCACCTTAATAATGGAAGCATTAAAATTGGACAAGAAGCATATGCTACAAAGATACTTCAGCGATTTGGTATGAGTGACTGCAGGCCAGTTCATACACCTATTTTGTAAGAGAAAGAAGTATGTACAGAAGAAGTTAATGAGGCAGCCTTTCCTTACCGCGAAGCAGTTGTAGCAATAATGTATCTTATGATGGGGACAAGACCTGATCTAGCATACGCTGTTAGTGTTTTATCACGTAAACTAGAAAATCCCTGTAAAGAAGACTGGATCAAGGTAAAGCGAGTTTTTAGATATATTGAAAGCTCTAAGCAAAAGTGCATTATCTATAAATCAGGCTATAAACCTGGAGTTCTAGAATGCTTCAGTGATGCTGACTTTGGAGGTTGCATGTGTAGTGTTCCCGCTCCAATCTGCGAGAGGCGAACCACGTGACATCACTTCTTTCCCCCTCCTTTGGGGAGATGCGCGCCGTCACGTGGGAGTCGAGGAGAAATATCTCTCGCAGGTCGGACGCGCTATGCCGAGCGGCTTACTGAAATGTGTTGTCCGAATAAATGTGTTTAAAAAAGCCTTCTGATGGAGTCTTTGCTTTGTGTCTAGTTCTATAGAGGCACGACGAATTACAACCTCGTCGATTCACCTTACCGGGACTATTATATTGGTTACCCGGACTATTATTGGAGACCGGCCATCGAACACAGCCTGCGCCTTCGTACTGCGTCATTGGACTTCCGCTTTCGTTCTCGCCAGCAACCATGTCCTCTCCCCTGGATCAACAACAGAAGCCTCTGCAGTCGTAATACCTCCGTATAATCGGTGGACCCCGCTTTATGGTTCCACATGCTGGAAAGTACTTTCGCGTTAGCAACTCCCAAAGCTATATCTGAATCAAAAACAAAATTCAACTATGTTGTCGTCCACCTTCCTCCTGCACCTGCTACTATGGTGCGCGACGTTATAATGAAGCCGGATACTACACATCCATACGAGGACCTAAAAACGAAAATCATAGAAAGATGCGGAGAAAGCCGAACATTGGAAATACGTAAGCTACTAGCCGGTGAAAGCCTCGGTGATAGGAAACCCACCGAATTGCTGCGTTTAATGAAAAGAAGAGCAGAAAACCACAATATCAGCGATGCACTTCTTTTGGAATTATTTACCCAGCAAATGCCGACCCCTGTGCAGACTATTTTCGCATCACTCGACCCCATCACTCCCGATAAAGCGGCAGAGATTGCCGATCGCATCTTGTATTTAACACCGTCGAACATCAGCGCAGTTTCGATTCCCACACCTACACCAGCCGCCGCTCAGACGCCAGCGACCACAGAGATGCTGTTGAAAGAAATTCAAGAGTTACGAAAAGAAGTCGTCGAACTTCGACATTCTAGAAGTGTTTCTAGAAAATACAATCATCCTCGATACCGCTCTAAGTCACGCGGTAAGGATTCCACAATTTGTTGGTATCATGCAAAATTTCAACAAAAAGCAAACAAATGCATTCCGCCCTGTTCATTTGCGGGAAACCGGACGCGGGAAGAGTAGAAGCGACGTACCTCTCTCCCGCACCTTCTCGTCGCCTTTTCGTGAGAGACAGAAATACGGGTATGTGTTTTCTTGTTGACTCTGGATCTGACGCCAGTCTGATATCTGCTACCAAACAAGATAAATCACGGCCAGTTCTCCAAACATTTCGTGCCGCTAATGGCACAAAATTAATGTTTATGGTCGAAAGAGTATTACTCTTAGTTTAGGTTTACGCCGATCGTTTACTTTTTCTTTTTACATTTGTGATGTTTCATGTGCTATTTTAGGAGCTGATTTCCTGCATTATTTTAATTTAAAGCTTGATTTACGGAATCACCGTCTTATCGATTCCATCACTCATTTAAACACTCCTGCTAAATTAAGTGTTTGCAATATTTTCTCTGTAAAACCTAATTGTGTTAATAATGTATATGGTAAACTATTGCTACAATTTCCTGAAATTACAAAACTACCGGACCCTAACCAACCGGTAAAGCACAATACTGTACATTACATACATTACATAAACACCAAGGGACCTTCAGTCGCGGCTAAGCCTAGACGGCTAGCTCCAGATCGGCTAAAACTCGCTAAAGCTGAATTTCAGCAGATGCTACAGCTTGGTCACAGGAGACCCTCCAAAAGTAACTACTCTTCGCCTTTGCACATGGTGCCGAAGAAAGGATCTGTCGATTGGAGACCTGTTGGTGATTATCGTACTCTAAATGCACAAACTATTAAAGAGAAGTATCCTATTCCCTGTATTGCAGATTTCACTGCTGAATTACATGGTAAACAAATCTTCAGTCACATTGACCTGATAAAAGCATACCACCAAATTCCCATCAATCCTGATGATGTACATAAAACTGCGATTTGTACTCCCTTTGGCCTTTTTGAAAGCACGCGCATGCAGTTTGGCCTTTGCAATGCGTCTTCTACCTTTCAACGCTTTATAGATGAAGTAACTCGTGACTTAGGATTTGTTTATGCATTTGTTGATGATTTGCTTGTTGCCTCAGATAATGAAAAGAACATATGCAACATCTTCAGTTGTTGTTCTCCAAACTTAAAGAGTATGGACTATGCATTAATGTTGATAAATGTCAATTTGGGCAAACCACTATTGAATTCTTAGGATTCAAGCTTTCAGCAGAAGGAATTGAACCCCTTCCTGATCGCGTTTCATGCATCCTGGAATTTCCCCGACCGACTACCTTAACTCAACTACGGCGTTATTTAGGTCTTTTCAATTTTATCGGCGATGCATTCCCAAAGCTGCTGACATTTTAGCCCCTCTCGTTAAATTCCTTGAAGGACAGAAAAATAAGAAAAAACATCCCCGTTCCAGTACTAGCAACACTGAGCAATTACAATGGAACGACGAAGCAACTCTCTCCTTCACTGCTTCAAAAGAAGCTATAGCTCAAGCTACACTATTAAGACATCCTGTACCTTGTGCCCAGATAAGTTTATGGGTTGATGCTAGTAATGTCGCGATTGGTGGATCCTTAATGCAGCTCTCAGAAGATCAGTGGGAACCCATAGCGTTCTATTCTTGTAAACTAAATAAGGCTCAGAGAAATTGGTCAACTTACGATCGTGAATTATTTGCTATTTACTCTTGCATAAAAAAATTTAGGCATATGCTAGAAGGTCGCAATTTTGTTATTTATACAGACCAAAAACCCCTTATATTTGCCTTCCAACAAAACCCTAATAAATGTAGCCCTAGGCAGCTGCGCCATTTAGATATTATTTCGCAGTTTTCTACCGATGTTCGGTACACCAAAGGTTCTGATAACAGCGTGGCCGATGCACTATCTCGCATTGAGATCAACTCAATTTCTCCTAATGTGCTTGACTTTAAAGAGTTCGCCACTGCTCAGACCATTGATGACGAGCTGAAACAGCTTATCGAATCTGACACCTCATCTTTAAGATTGGAAAAACACTATTTTCCTCTCGAAGATATAATATACTGCGATATGTCACAGACACACCCTCGACCTTTTGTTCCCAAATGTCTGCGACAATCTGTTTTTCAAACCTTGCATTTTTTCTCCCATCCAGGTATATCAGCCTCATTAGATTTAATCTCTAAACGATTCGTTTGGCCTGGCATGCGTAAAGACATAAAATCTATGGTTCGCAGTTGTACTAAATGTCAAAAAGCTAAAATCTTTCAACATACCAAATCACCAATTGGTACCTTCTCTGATCCTGATGCTCGTTTCGCCCACATACATATAGACTTTATTGGACCGCTCCCACCCTCAGATGGCAATCAATATTGTATGACCATCATCGATAGGTTCACGAGATGGCCCGAAGTTATCCCTACACCCGATATGACTGCGGAAACAACTGCTCGAGCATTAGTACACGGTTGGATCTCCAGATTTGGATCCCCTGTTACTGTAACTACTGATCAGGGTAGAAATTTTGAATCTACTCTCTTCAAAGAACTTACTAACATATTAGGATGCAACAGAATCCGAGCATCTGCTTACCATCCACAGTCGAACGGTATCATTGAAAGGCTTCATCGTCATCTCAAGAGCTCTCTTAAAGCGCACAACCAAACTAAATGGACTGAAATCCTTCCCATAGTCTTACTAGGATTGCGCACTGCTCTCAAAAGTGATATAAAAGCCACCTGTGCCCAGCTTGTTTATGGCACCAATCTCAGACTACCTTCCGATCTCATTACCAGTGATACTGTCAAACAACCCATTACCCTTACCTATGTGTCCGAGTTAATTAAAACAATGAGAACCTTAAATCCTATTGCCACTGCCGTACACGGCAATCCCAAAATTTATGTCAATCCCTCATTGAAAACCTGTTCACATGTATTTTTAAGATCAGATAAAATCAATCCTCCCTTATCACCTTCTTACACGGGACCACATCTAGTAGTCGACAGAAATGACAAAACTTTTGTTTTGGAATTAAACGGAAAGCAGAGTACAGTCTCTATTGATCGTATCAAACCTGCATATCAACTTTCAGATTCTCTTGAACCTTACGGACCTCAAAAGCCAACTGAGCCCATGAATGCTCAAACTCCTGTCGAACAGACCACCACCAGATCTGGTCGTAAAGTTCGCTTTCCACAACACCTTGCTTCTGAATATATTGTGTAAAATTTTTGTAATATCAATTGTACATAATCTACCTATCCTTTTATTTCATGTAATGCATATGTAACCTTGTTTATCTCTCTTGTACATCATGCCAATTTCCCTCTAGGCATCATACGAATTTTCAATTGTACTCCAGACTGTTTGTATAATTCTCACTATGTACCTATGTATTAATAACCAATTTTGTGTAATCGTGACTACGTCACTGGGGGCATACTCTGTAGTGTTCCCGCTCCAATCTGCGAGAGGCGAACCACGTGACATCACTTCTTTCCCCCCTCCTTTGGGGAGATGCGCGCCGTCACGTGGGAGTCGAGGAGAAATATCTCTCGCAGGTCGGACGCGCTATGCCGAGCGGCTTACTGAAATGTGTTGTCCGAATAAATGTGTTTAAAAAAGCCTTCTGATGGAGTCTCTGCTTTGTGTCTAGTTCTATAGAGGCACGACGAATTACAACCTCGTCGATTCATCTTACCGGGACTATTATACATGCAAACAGGCAGATCAACCAGTGGTGTTATAGTTTTGTATGCAGGTGGAGCAATATCTTAGCTAAGTCAACGTCAAGCAATGGTAGCTACATCAACAACTGAGGCTGAGATAGTTGCTGCAAATGAAGCCGCTAAAGAGTTAATTTGGCTGAAGAGACTTATTAGTGGAGTATCTTCCTTGAAAGAGATACCCACAATCTATGTTGATAATAGTGCAGCTGTTAGACTGGCTCAGAAACCTGAGTTCCATCGAAGAACGAAACACATTAGTTTAAAACATTTCTTCATCCGTGAAAACGTGTTAGAAGAAGAAATTAGTGTGCAACAGATTTCAACAGAGATGCAAGTTGCAGACTTGATGACAAAGCCCTTGCATAAACCTAGACTGTTAATATTATGCGAAAAGATGGGACTCATAAACTCTGAACTCTAACTGCTAATTTAGAAATGTGTAGTAATATTTTTTTTTTCTCTTTTAACAAGGGAAAGTGTTGTAGCATGTTAACCGAGAAAAAGTTTGTAAAGTTTCATTTTTGTAATTGGCAACAAGTAAGCTAGTAAGTTCTGGCTGCAGTTCAGTTTAACAGCCATGCTTTTGTAATAGACTGGTAAAATGTTTTTCTCTCTCTAAGTACAGTTTGTTTTGACTGTAAAACTTAAATAACAACAACAACTTCTTTTTAAAACACACCATACACACAAAACTTCAGTGACGCGTTTTAAAGGAATTAATCCTCCATCATCATCATGCTATAAAAAGCAAATCAAGAGATAATCTCAAAGGCTGAAGCTTGTTTGCTTTCCCCTACTTGGTACAGATGTGTTAGACGCACCTCTTTGCCAATTTATTGCTGTGGCCTGCGAACGTGAAAGGTTGGAAACCCCCTACACTAGACCAATGTCATTAGATACAGCTAAACTGTTCGTCAAGTGAACCATCAAACAGAATTCATATGAAATGATTGACTGTTTCATGCTTATATTAAAATCATATCTATATGTCATTTTCTTACTCAAAAACATTATTTAGGAATAAAAACAAACGTGACAATTTTAAAAGTTCAAAAGAGTTTAATACATTAAATTAAACATAAGGGATTTGAGAGTAAATACATAAAATGCATTACTAAAAGCAAAAATTTCTACATTTTTAATGTATTGGATACATAAATAGACGTTACAGAAATCTACATCTTAAAAAAATTGAAACAGGATAAAAATGGCGCTTACACTGAAAAAATGTAAACAACATAAATGGCGCTAACAGTGCACTGTTGTTACTCGCGCTTACAGTGCCATCTATGTTGTTTACATTTAAATAAAATCACTACAGTAAAGCTTACTGTAGAGAAACATTAAGCTTCCCATACATTAAGCTTCCCATTAAACCTTGATAATTAAAAACTAACAATATACAAATAAGTAACAAAGCATTATAAAAGATATTGTCGCGTACAGCCATAGAACTCTGAGTTCAGCAGATGATTTTATGAAATCGCGAAGAGGAAAACAACTCAACATGACTTTAGCATTTTTCCTTTTTTTTTTTGGTTTTAAAACATTGTTATAATTTTTGTTTGAAAAGGGACGTTGTAGACTTTATGCATAGTTATATGAAAACGAAGTGTAACGTAGTATATAATAAAAGTATTTTAACTCTCTTTAAAGATCAAATCTTACTTTAAGAGTTTTAGAATCTGCATGGTTAGTAGTTGTGTAAAATGAAGACAAATTAATTTTATACTGCTGCAACATAACTTTTTTGGCGTCCGCGACAGGATTCGTATAATTTGATTTGAGAATACAATGTAAAGAGAAAAAGGCAAGTAGTATTTGAAGATAAATTATTTATTATTGAAATTTATCTATTTTGAATACCCTATATGGTACAGATGTGTTTCACGCACCTTTTTCAATTTGGCGATTTTTTTTTTATGTTTGGCGATTTTTTTTATTTTTAGCAATTTTTTTTTTGGTCTGGCAGCCATCCGATTTGGCGTGATGTTTGTTTTTTGTTGCAACCCTGAATAGGTGTTGTGGTATTGTGTAGTGTTTTCGAAGTTTAATATATCGGTGTTCGATATTTTTGTTAGCGTTTCATAGTAGCGGTTTAGGATTTCTGTAATGTTTTTGGAAGTTTAATGTCTTCGTTTTTTGATATATCTGCGTATGTTTTAAATAAATGTTGCGGATATGTGTAATGTTTTTGGAAGTTTAATGTCTTCGTTTTTTTGATATATTTTGCGTATGTTTTAAAGTAGCGGTTGAGCATTTCTGTTTAGGTTTTGAATTTTAATATAGCCGTTTTTAGATATATTTGCGTATGTTTTAAATAAGTGGTTGAGTATTTCTGCTGAGGTTTTGAAGTTTAATACAGCTGTTTTTAGATATTTTGCGTGTTTTAAAGTAGCGGTTGAGCATTTCTGTTTAGGTTTTGAATTTTAATACAGCCGTTTTTAGATATATTCGTGTATGTTTTAAAGTAGCTGTTGTGGTTTTGTGACATGTTTTTGAAAGTTTATTATTGCCATTGGTAAGTTTGTTTTGAATTTTTTTTATATTTGAGTTGTTATTGATATTTTGTGTATTATTTAAGTGTATTTTAAGTGTAAAATGTCCGCGTAGGCCTGTTTTGGCGACAAGTTGGCGACAAAATTTTTTGACGAGTATTTGGCGAAAAAAAATTTGTCGCCAAGAGAGGTGCGTGTAATACATCTGTTCCAACTTTGAGGAAGAAGATTTGGAAACCGAACTAGAGACAGCAGATGAATATGCAAGAAAATTTATAAAAATGAATCTGCTTATACAAATCAAAACAAACGCTATTAATGAGAATATTGATAGTCATTCCATAGATGGTATTTCAAAAAGAAAATTTAAATTGCCTGTGTTAAAATTTAAAAAATTTGGCGGCGAAATTAAAGATTGGCTACCATTTTGGGGTCAATTTAGTAAAATTGATGATGACCCTAATATAGATGAAGCTGACAAGTTTCAATACTTGATTCAAGCTACAATGCCAAATACTAGAGCCCGAGAAGTGGTAGAAAGTTTTCCACCTACCAGCGAGAATTACCGAAAGGTAATTAACTGTTTTAAATCACGTTTTGGGAGAGAAGATCTATTAGTAGAATTCTATGTTAGAGAGCTTTTGAAGTTAACGTTAAGTATGAATTCGAAAGAACAGCGAGTAAAACTTCCGACTTTATATGATCGCATTGAAACCCAATTAAGGGCTTTGGAAAGCTTAGGAGTAGCTACTGAAAAATATGCCGCGATGTTATTTCCACTCGTCGAATCATGCTTGTCTGAAGAAGTTTTGAGAGCATGGCAACGAAACAGTAGTTGGAATAAAGACAAGAAGGAATCTCGCCTAAATAATTTGATGGATTTTTTGAAGACTGAAGTAATAACTCTTGCCATGAATAACTCTTGCCATGACAGGATTTTCTATTAAGGATAATACGAAAGTTAACAAACTGAAAAGAGACATTCCGACTTCAGCGGGATTATTTTCAGGGAATCAGAATTCTTCTTCATTAAAGTGTGTATTCTGTGATAAGAATCATGAAACCAAAGATTGTAAATTTGCCTCAAACTTAGAATTAACTGAACGAATAGCTCGGCTGAAGAAAAGAGGCTGTTGTTATAAATGTTTTAGAATGGGCCATTTGTCAAAACAGAGTCGGAACAAAATTAGATGTTTACAGTGCCAAAGGGGACATTACCCTGTTATGTGTCCAGATATAAAGGCTACTGGGAATTGTGGTCCTAGTAAAGAAAAGGATGTATCCATCAACAATACAACAGAACATTTTAGCTCCTTAGCGAATCCTACATGTTCTCCAACAGTTTTTCTTCAAACTTTAGTTGTTTTTCTGAGAGGAAAGGATAAAGATTTTGCTGTAAGAGCTTTGATAGATACGGGTAGTCAAAAATCTTACATAAGTAAAGAAACTGTCGCTAAGATGAACTATAAACCCATAAGAGATGAAAACATCATTCATAATCTCTTTGGTGGAGTTGAAAGTTATCAACAGCATTTTCTTTACAAAATTTATATCAGCAGTTTTCAGAGGAATTATCATTGCACCTTTGAAGTTCTTGATCAAGAGAAGATATGTGCAGACATTCCCCGAACAACAACTGGATGTTGGAAAGAGGAAATTAAAGAGAAAGGTATTTTTCTAAGTGATCAAGAAGCTGATATAATAGGTTTATCTCCCACGGTTGATTTGCTAATTGGAGCAGATATAGCGGGAAAACTTTTCACTGGAAAGATTGTGAATTTGTCATGTGGATTGATTGCTATGGAAACATTGATCGGCTGGACTCTAATGGGCAAATTGAGTACTGAAGCCGAAAATACAGATAGCTATTTAACAGTCTTATCTTTACACGTAATAATGCAAGCGTATCTGATCTTTGGAACTTTGATGTTCTGGGAATTCTGGATCCTGCTGAGAAACAAAAACGAGCTGAACTTGAAGAACAAACAAGAGAAGCTTTTCTGCATTCTGTAAAACAAGATGAAGATGGACGTTACATTGTATCATTACCATGGATGCAAGATCATCCTGACTTACCATCTAATAGACCTCTGTCTGAAAAGAGACTTAAAGAGACCGTGAATAGAATTAAGGATCTCAATATTTTGAAAAGCTATGCAATATTTTCAAAGAATGGATGACAGAAGAAATCATTGAAGAATTAGAAGAATCAAACCTGGAGGATTTAAAATGCCATTACCTTCCTCATAGACCAGTCATTAAGGAAAATTCAACTACAAAAATTAGACCGGTTTTCGATGGATCGGCAAGAATAAAAGGCTGTCCTTCTTTGAATGACTGTTTGGAGAAAGGACCTAACCTGGTAGATCTAATTCCATCCCTTATGAACAGGTTTCGTCTTGGAAAGTATGGTGTCACTTCTGATATCCGGAAGGCTTTTCTCCAAATTCGGCTTAATGACAACGATAAAGATTATCTACAATTTCTTTGGTGGGAGGAAGGAGATCCAAAGCATCTCAAGGTTTACAGACATTGTCGTGTAGTTTTGGTGTAAAATCAAGTCCATTTCTTTTAGGAGCCACATTGGAATATCATTTAGATAAAGTACCGGATCGCTACAGAAAAAGAGCACAGAAGTTAAAAGATCTTTGTATGTTGATAATTGTGTGGCCAGCTTTGCAAGCAGAGCTGAATTGGAAGAATTTATAAATGAATCTAAAGAAATCATGGCCCTTGGAAGATTTGATTTGCGTGGTTGGCAACATAACTTGGTACAATCTTCACTAAATAATGCAAACGTTGCACCTCTACCGGAAGACCGAGTACGGGATGCAGCAGTTTTTGAGGTAACAGGTATAGATCTTGCTGGTCCTCTTTTCTTAAAGGATGGTACAAAGTCTTGGATTGTTCTGTATACATGTGCTGTGTACCGGGCGATTCACCTTGAGCTCGTCACTTCTTTGTAACCGACAAATTTTTATTATCACTAAGACGCTTCATTGCCCGCCGAGGAAGACCACATATTCTATACACGGATGATGGCAAGAACTTTGTCGGATAAAATCGTGCTTTGCAGAAGATAGATTGGAACCAAGTGATAAATTTTGGAAACATAAGACGAATCACTTGGAAATTTATTCCTCCAAATTCTCCCTGGTGGGTGGTTGGTGGGAACGCCTCGTTGGATTAGTGAAAGATCTACTTAAGAGAGTCTTGGGAAGGGCTTCTCTGAAGTACGAAGAAATGACTGCGGTGTTATGTGATTGCGAAAATGTTATAAATTCTAGACCAATCACTTACGTATCAGAAGACCTAGATCTGGAGCCATTGACACCTTCCATGTTTCTGCATGAACTGAAGGAAAGTGGCGTACCCGATCTTGATCATTTGGATTCTTTCAGTCTTCAAAAGAGACAATTGTATCGATTGAAACTTCGAGAAGATCTTAAAAAACGTTTCAGATTAAAGTACTTAGGACAACTAAGACAAAACACGAAGAAAATTAGAAAAACCCACCCTATTTCTGTAGGAGATATAGTGCTTGTCGAATGCAAGAACTTCAAAAGGTTAAACTGGCCTTTAGGGAAGATAATTGAAGTTTTTCCAGGTAAAGACGGCTTCGTACGTCTTGTTAAAGTCAAAACACAGACAGGTGAAATGTTGCGTCCTGTACAAAGACTGTATGCACTTGAGCTCAGTTCAACCTCAGGAGAGTTATTTCGAGGTAAAGTTCCTGAGATTTCGAAGATAGCTTCTAGAATTTCGAGGGGAAAAAAGAATGAGAGCACTTGTCATGTGAAGGAGCAGCAAAGGTGCACACAGTTTGATTCAAATCTCCAGCCTTCTAAGAGAACCAGAGTAGGACGTGAAATAAAAGCAATTAAACGCCTAAATCTTTGAATTAATTCGTGATAAATTTTGAGTTTCTCATCCGAGAAATTCAAAGGTCGGAGTGTCACGTACAGCCATGGAACTCTGAGCTCAGCAGATGATTTTATGAAATCGCGAAGAGGAAAACAACTCACATGACTTTAGCATTTTCCTTTTTCTTTTTTTGGTTTTAAAACATTGTTATAATTTCATGTTTGAAAAGGGACGTTGTAGACTTTATGCATAGTTATATGAAAACGAAGTGTAACGTAGTATATAATAAAAGTATATTTTAACTCTCTTTAAAGATCAAATCTTACTTTACGAGTTTTAGAATCTGCATGGTTAGTAGTTGTGTAAAATGAAGACAAATTAATTTTATACTGCTGCAACAGATAAATAGAATTAAACTTACAGTATTAATTGAAGAAATAGAATTGATGTGCTTTTCAAAATAGCCACAGAAACTGATTACCCGAAATGAAAGAAAAAGTAATACCTGTAATGTTAATCCATGAGTTAATTAAATATAAAACCTGCTCTGATATTCAGCAAAAATTTGCAGTTAAACCATCACCCAATATATGTAATAAAATCATGTGTTCTATATCTATAATTGTATGTGCCCAATAACTCATACATAGTAGACGAAATTAAAATACGAGCTGAGTTTTCTCAATTAATAATGTGATGCAAACTCAATTTAGGCACAATTTTCAAATTCTAGATAACATTATAATATATAATTTTATTACATACTCGTGCAATATGCATAACAGTAACGTTATATCTTAAAATCCACAGTAAAAACAATGGTTTTATGTTTTATTGTTGAATCTCTTGTTTCATAGAGATGACTATGCAGGTACAAGGGTGACCTGTGATCTATTTCCCTTTACATTTCTGTGTGAAGAAACTCCACACATTTTGAAGAAAAATTGAAGCCATTGATGTAGCACTTAAAAGGCTATTAATACTAAGATCTTCTTTCAAAAATGCTGTAATATTATGATGTCATACATTAGAAACTATTGGCAAAAATTGTCTGAATAGCAGTATACAAGGTGAGCTAGATAAGGGGAATCTCCCTCCTTTCGAAAATTAAAAACAACCTGACATGCTGACACATGCACATTGCGTTCTTCCCTGTCTTACATAAATTTTGAACTTTGTTTTCAAAATTCTTCTGCAGGTGTTTGTTCTTGCGGTAGCTCTAATGTAACAGTTGTTAGAGCATTGTGTCAGGTTGCAGAGAGTAAATATGAAATTTTGTTTCAAATTAACCAAAAAAAATCTGTTTAGAAAAATCAAAGGTGAAGACAACTTTATCAACGCACAGGGATTAATCCACAAATAATTCATACCAGGAGAAAACAGTTAATGCTGATTTTTACTGTCGTGTTTTCAAGTGCCTCTTTGCACGTATTCAACAATCCTGACAGCATCGCTCCTAAAGTGAGTATATTTTTGAAGTCTCTGTACTATGTGCTCAAAAATAACATCACTGATATCAATGCTTTCCTGGCCTCAGTATATTCCAATTATACTACAATACTTATCATGAGGAAATCAACAAGTCTATTGCTCCGCATAATGTGCGGTTAAGCGTATTCGACACGAAACTTGCTCTAGTGCATTTCAGTCTAGGAAACGCAAACTCTCTAAAGATAATCTTACTGGCAATGATAAAATTATTGCTACTGCTAATAGATTCGACGTCTTAAACGACGAATCCGATAATGTAACTGATAACATAGCTCAAACTATCGAGAATGTTGTATCCGATATGGATACTACCATTCCGGAAGAGAGCAACAAAAATTGTGATACTCCGACTTCGAAAAGATGTCAAGTCTTTTTCGAGGTCAGGGATAACTGGCGCGACACAATAAAAATTATCAATAAATTGGCTGAGGATGTCGAAGCTTCGCTCACCGGCTCCCTCATTAAAATTATAATCAAGTCGGTTGATTCATACCGCAAAATCCAAAATTTTCTTGACCACGAAAAGATACCTTTCCGTACGCTGGATCCTAGATCCGAGCGGCCGAGGAAGTATGTTCTGCGCGGCTTGCCTGTTTGCACTCCTGTGAGTGACATCGAGGAAGCCCTTCGTGGATTCGGATTCGAACCTGTTAAAACTGCATTTTTAACTAACCGAAAAACTAAAAAACCCATGCCGCTGTTTTTGGTTTCTGTCAGACCTTCACCTAATTTAGAAAACTTACACTTACTAAACAAAATTAATTATCTCAGAGTGTCTTTCGAACACTACACCCAAACTGGCGTAAGCCAATGTTATAGGTGTCAGATGTTCGGGCACTCATCTATGACTTGTAAATTGTCCCCACGCTGCGTTAAGTGTGGTGGTTCTCACGTCCCAGGGGAATGCCTTCTGAAGGACACTGATGATAAAACTTGCTGTGCAAACTGCAAGGGTAATCACACAGCGAACTACAGAGGGTGTCCCCTAAACCCCCAAAAACAAGCACAAGTTAAAAGTTAAGGGCCCTAAGCCCACTCAAACTAATAGCAATAATCCCAGCACTAAAATAAACCTGTGGTTTTTATCCCTGCTCCCCCACCAAAAACATCGGCATGGAATACTCCCCTAGTGAAACAAGTTGATAGCGACAAGAGCGTTGCTCCGACATCCAGCGAAAATCAGAGAAATGCCGAAGTCACCCCCTTAACTAGACAAGGAGCGGATCGAAATTCCCCCAATGAGAGCGCGCCTAGGAGATCCAATCCTAAAGCGCGTACTGAAACCACCCCCAGTGCTGCCCCGGTCGCAGCTGCTTCAATTCAGAGTGAGAAACTACTCACGACGAGCGGCCAACATCAAGCTTCGCCGAATTCGCATCTATCTTTCGTGCCATTAAGGACTTTATGTCGAATATAACATCGCTGATATCATGATGCTCTTCAAAAAAAATTCCGCACATATGAGAACCAATACTGATATTTTTTACAAAAAGGTGGCTGTCTGTCATGAAATCGCACTATACTTAGACCCACCAACCGGTCATGAGTAGTTCCTCCACTAAAACTTCACTGAGAGTTCTATTCTGGAATGCAAATAGTCTTGCCTGCAAAATGAGTGAATTCAGGGAGTTTATGGAAAATTCCAATATAGACGTTGCCCTGATTCAGGAAACCAAATTCTCCGCACCTTGGCGTTTTAATATTAGTAATTATACACTCCATAGGACCGACCGCCCTCGCCCCCCTAATACTTTTCAGCACCCTGGCGGTGGCACTGCTATTTATGTCCGTAGGGGGACTGGAACACTTTAAAATTAACGACATTAACACACTAATGTGGAGAGCACTTCCATAATGTTTCTTCCGGACAGAGTCACTAAAATCTTAATTTCTTCCATCTATATCCCCCCTAGCAAAAATTTTCTGTGCTCAGATTTTCATAATATTTTTAATTCTAGTAACTACTGTATTGTGGCTGGTGACTTCAACGCACACAATATGGCTTGGAACTGCCATAGATCTAATCGTTCCGGCCGAGCCCTCCAAAAATTTGTCACCGATAACTCTAATATTAAATTTATTGTCCCCCCACCCCCACTCACTTTCATAGAACGGGCTCTAGCACTATCGACCTTGCTCTCAAAAAATATCCCCTACCCATACGCCATCGAAACTCTAAATCTCTTCGACTCTGACCACCTTCCTGTGTTAATTAATTTGATCGGCAGGTCGATATCCAAAATCCCAATCCCCCCACTCGCACCAACTGGAAGCAGTTCCAAGAAATCCTCCAATATTCCACCCTCTACTACCCCATCATTCGCAGCCCCGAGGACATTGAGTATGCCACCAACAGCTTAACGACTGCCATTGAATACGCCAAGGCTAACTCCACGCACACTTTGAAAAAGCCACGTTATCATAATCTCCCTCCTAATATCGTTAAATTAATTAAAGATCGTAACGTGGCTCGTAAACTATATCAATTTACCCGTCTCCCCCACCACAGGAGTAATTATCATCTCCTACGCGCACGTGTTCGGCGCGATATTCGAATATTCCGTAACTCCACATGGGCTGAATTCATTCAAGGGCTTAATCCCGATGATAACTCCGTCTGGCAATTTGTCAGACGTCTTCGTAAGCAGCACACGCAATTTCCGCCATTCAAGGCCGACATGGAGTTGCTATGACTGACTTAGACAAAGCTAACGCCATCGCTGACTCCTACAGAGAGCAATTGTCTCCTAACGACGACTTGGTCGATGAGGAAAATGATAGACTTGTCCTCACGACCGTTCAAAATTTCCTTTCACCCCCACCCCCCACCGACTCTACTTCCCCCACTACATTCTTTGAAATCACGGATATTATTCAAAAACTTAATAATAAGAAAGCTCCTGGCATAGACAACATTAATAATTTAATTCTTAAAAACCTTCCAACTAATATTATTCTTTATTTCACTGTAATAGTAAATTCCATACTTAAATTTAATTACTTCCCCACTTGTTGGAAGACTTCAATAATATGCCCTATCCCCAAGCCAGGGGGGGGGCCGTAATCCTCCCCAGATTTATCATCCAATCAGCTTGCTGTGCTCCCTTAGTAAGGTGGCGGAGCGCGTCATTCTTCACAGAATCAACAAGCACCTCGTACCAGCACGATATTATCATCCCAGAGCAGTTTGGCTTTAGGTCTGAGCACAACACGACGCAGCAGCTCTTAAAGGTAGTGGAATTTGCCCGTGATGGGTTACAGGGTAAACAACCTACCGCTGCTCTGTTTCTCGACATTAAATGTGCGTTCGACAAGGTCTGGCACCCGGGGCTAATCTTTAAACTTATTCAAATTAACCTGCCAGCCTGTCTCATCCATCTGATTCATAACTACCTTCGTAATCGGAATTTCGCCGTCCGCATACACAATAACCTGTCCCGGAACAGGTACATCACGTCGGGAATTTTACAAGGCTCGATTTTAGGACCGACCTTGTTCAATTTGTTCATCAATGATGTGCCACGTGGAGATAATACTCTCCTCGCTATGTATGCGGATGACACTGATATCCTATCTTCCTCTAACAACGAACACTACCTGACTATTCAAATTCAGCGTCATATCGACACTCTTGAGGCTTGGTTTACTCGCTGGAAAATTAAAATCAATCCCTCAAAGTGTCACGCAATCTATTTCAGTAATCGCTATAGCAATCCTCCTCGGCTCTATATTCATCAGTCCCCACTTGAATGGGAAAACACAGTAAAGTATCTTGGCGTTACTCTGGACCATAAACTAACTTGGAAACCCCATATTACCAATACCATTAGTAAGTGCAATGCTATCACCATGCAACTACGCACCCTTTTTTTCAGTCCTCATTTCTCCATGAGAAATAAAGTGCTTCTTTACAAGCAATGCGTCCTACCTGTTGCTCTGTATGCTGCCCCTGTGTGGTTCTCCGCTGCACAAATGCATATTAATAATATAGAAATTCTCCAGAATAAAACTCTCAGAAGAATTCGCCGAGCTCACCGGTATATGTCGAACGAGACAATTAGAAAAGACTTCGGCATCTCTACTGTCACCAAGCAGGCTTATAAAATTTCTAAGAAATTTTATAACAACCTGCCTAATATTAATAATATGGTAATTGCAGAACTCCCAGATTATGACTACAGTCTCCCTGCTAATTGTAAACGCCCAAGGGCGTGTCTCCTCAGGAGATAACATTAATTCCCCCACCGTGATACTCTTCATATCTTGTTCACCTACTTACGTCGCTGCCATAGCGCAGTGCATTCGCGCTGACCCGGTAAACCCTACAATGAGGGTTCGGGTCTAGGTGGTGTCGCTTAGTCCAAATTCTCATATTGATACATTCACTTTTCCCCCGTGGAATTCTGCAATCATCACATTATTATTGTATGACCCTGAATGGGGCCTTTTTTTTTCTTATGTAAACTTAAGATCTTGTTTACTGTGGGCCATCTTACCTATACCTGATTATTATTCTTCTCTTTAACTTAATTCTAATTATTATTTAAACTTAACTTTACCTTAATTATTATCAGCATACTAATTGATTTATCATTAACTTAAAATTTTCTTTTATCCTTCAACTCTTGAAGGCCTTAAATTTTAACTTACTCATTACGATCCATATCCTTAAACTTTTACTATCGTAACGACTTTAAATTTTTACTGAGCACATATACATTGACGACAAAATATCTTGCGACAGGAGTTAAAACCAGCAGGTCCAGAAACTCCACTACTAAAATTCAACAGCTCTGCGGCGGGGGAAGAGCGGCTGTTGCTTTGATACTTATTTGCTCGGTGTGAGCTTGCTTATAGCTGAATGTCCGCCCGCACTTATTTTATTAGATTGCTTTTATTGCCACGGAAAACAGCCTTTAATATATGTTTTTATCAGGAGCCTGCCGTCATCTGCAACTTATTTATTACATCTGTTTTGGTGCAACCTTGCTAATTTTTTTTTTGGCTACGCAGCCGCGTATATGTTTTTTAAGGACTTGTAAATTATAGCCTTATCAATTTTCGCATGTCAGTAATACCTTATGTTAAAGCTACCAAGTCTATTTCTTCCAGGTTATTTCAGTTGCCACTGTATGGATACGTGCGTCCTGGTAACGTACATCGCTTATTTTTTTTTTGTGAACTAAATAATTTATATTTCACCTTTTTGTTTGTTCATTGTTTATATATATTACGAATAAAGTAATTATTTGTTAAAATTTAAACCTTCTGTTATCTTCATTTTTTTTGCAATACGTTTTATTTTAATTTACCTTTATCACGCTTCCTATGCTTTACAGGATATACTGCTTTTTAATTAATTTAATTGCCGGGCTTTAACAAACGGCAAACTTGCCCTATGCCCAACAGTTGTCCCACCCACCATACTGGCGTGATCTTTCAGACCAGACACTTCCAATTTCCAAGACTAAAATCGGCACTGAAAGGACACAGATTTGCAAATACTTCAGATATCCAAGCTGCTGTTACCAGGGGACTTAAAGTTATAGTGAAGGACGGCTATTCCAGAAGTTTCTAAGACTTGTAGGAACTTCATCAGATATGCATTACATCCGGCGGGGAGTACTTTGTAAGAAAATAAGGTTCTTTTTGCAAATATATAATACCATAATATTTCTGTGATCAGTCACACCTTGTATGTATAATAGAATGAATAATGTTTACATTTAAATAAAATCACACAAAGTAAAGCTTACTGTACAGAAATACATTTTGCTTCCCATTAAACCTTGATATAAAAACTATGCATAACTAACAAAGCTTGATAAAAGATATAAATAGAATTAAACATAAAGTAAAGCTTACTGTACAGAAATACATTTTGCTTCCCATTAAACCTTGATAATAAAAACTATGCATAACTAACAAAGCTTGATAAAAGATATAAATAGAATTAAACATAAAGTATTAATTGAAGAAATAGAATTGATGTGCTTTTCAAAATAATCACAAAAACTGATTACCCCAAAGGATAGAAAAAGTAATACCTGTAGTGTTAAACCATGAGTTAATTAAATATAAAACCTGCTCTGATATTCAGCAAAAATTTACAATTAAACCATCACCCAACATATGTAATAAAATCATGCGTTCTATATCTATAATTGTATGTGCCCAATAACTCGTATGTACTAGACAAAATTAAAATACGAGCTGTGTTTTCTCAATTAAAAATGCGATGCAGACTCAATTTAGGCACCCTTTTCGGGGATACTCTAGATTTGTGTGCACGGCCGCCATCTTGGATTTTTCCGCCAGGGTTTGGCGCATTTCGCTTGGCGATAATTATTGCGTTCTGGTAAAAATAACCAAATGTCTGAAAAAAATAACCCAATGTCAAATTCTCTAATTTTTAGATCAAACAATAATTTCTGATTTGATCTTTAAATTACAGTATAATAATTTTTGGTCAGATCTCGGCCTTGACCTGGAAATCTGAGTCAAATTGACTATACCCAAAATTGAGAGTAAATATTTTTAAAACTACTTTTTGTTGAAAATTTTTGAATCCATTATCAGTTTTTCGTTAACTCAAAAAATTTAAGTTGCTTTTAATTTTGTTTATCGATTATCAATTAGTATATAATGATGCACCATTTCATTTATTTGAAGTAAAAATTATCCGCCATCACTTTTTCGTAAAAGGTAAAATAAAGTATACATTTAAAATACAATCATTTAAAAAAATTTTATAATTCCAAGTTGTAGTGGATTACAAATAAATTTAAATAACTGAAGTTCAACTTCTCTCTTCCCAGGAACCTAAGTTAAGAAATTAGATAAGGTTAAGTTATTGGTTTAGGAAAAGGGTTTTTTTCTTATTTCTAACGCAACAGGATAAATGGTCAAATAATCCTTGTCCCGATTTTATTGTATGCACAAAATATTTGGTTAAGGTCAAATCTGAAGTAAAATTTCATTACCACAATGCCCAAACAAACAAAAGAAAGAAAAAAAAGAGGTTCTAGTTACTCACCATGAATTTATGGATTCATAATTTTTTTACATTTTTCAAAGCTGAATTTTAGATAATTTTTAAATTGCAAGTTATTTAGGTGGTACGAAAATACTGTATATTTTTTCTAATTAACAGTATATTGGCATAATATTTTGATGATTCATTGCACATTGACATTGACATAAAACACTGTAGAGGCACCAGGGAGCAAGAGCTCCTTATCCTCAGTATCAAGGTTAGTTTGCGACATAAGAAGTAAAAGGTAAGAAGTCAAGGTAAGTTTATGTATAAGGTTAGTTTGTGACTAATAGCAATGATTCAATGCTGATGGTCAGATCAGCAAGGCAAGGGCTAGTCAAAGAGTTAGGGCAAATTGAATATATGGCATTGAAATTTTATCTGTAAGTAAAATCCATTTGACCAAATTTTTATATCATCATAATTTGAGAAGGTAGTTTTTATTAAAAAGGAAATAAACTAAGTCCAACGATTAAAGGATTTTTCAAAAATATTTCCAAGTTTCATAATTTAAAAATGTGGTTTTTATTAAAAAAACTAAAAGAAAAACCCAAAATTTCCAATATTTGAGAATGATTTTTTCAAAAAAATTTCAAAGTTTCATAATTTAAAAAAGTGGTTTTTATTAAAAACCCAAAAATAAATCTAAGTCCAACGTTTAAATGATTTTCAAAATTTTTTCAAAGTTTCATAATTTAAACAGATGGTTTTTATTAAAAAGCTAAAAAAAATTCAAAGTCCAGCGTTTTGAAAACACCGCTTAAAATACATTGGCGAGAATTTTTCCACTCCTCAAAACACGGTAAAATCGCCACAGTTGGCGCAAAAAATCCAAGATGGCGGCCGTCCACACAAATCTAGAGTAGTCCCCAATTTCAAACTCTAGATAACATTAAAATAAATAATTTTACGTACTAGTGGAATATGCAAAACAGTAACCTAATATCCAGAGTAAAAACAATGAATAGCAATGACATTCTTACTTTACACAGCCGTCTGTTACTGTTATATTGTTTATAAAACAATACGAGATACAATTCCTTTCTCTCTATCAGTTATGAGTTTAACGAATTTAAAATATTCGATTTTAATAAACGCTCAAGTAATTCATGAAACTAAAAACAATCCCAGGCCTGCAGTACAAAGTGACGTCAAAAACTCTCTATGAATGCACGCAACACAAAATGGCGATACATTAGCAAAAAAAAAAAAAAATGGAACACGGTTGCCACAACAACCATGTTCGCCAATACTCTGCCAAATATTGTTTAATGTAAATTTAATTTAATTGCCGAATATTGTTTAATGTAAATTTAATTAAATGTAAATATAATTTTTTTACATTTTTCAAAGCTGAATTTTAGATAATTTTTAAATTGCAAGTTATTTAGGTGGTACGAAAATATTGTATATTTTTTCTAATTAACAATATATTGGCATAATATTTTGATGATTCATTGCACATTGACATTGACATAAAACACTGTAGAGGCACCAGGGAGCAAGAGCTCCTTATCCTCAGTATCAAGGTTAGTTTGCGACATAAGAAGTAAAAGGTAAGAAGTCAAGGTTAGTTTGTGTATAAGGTTAGTTTGTGACTAATAGCAATGATTCAATGCTGATGGTCAGATCAGCAAGGCAAGGCCTAGTCAAAGAGTTAGGGCAAATTGAATATATGGCATTGAAATTTTATCTGTAAGTAAAATCCATTTGACCAAATTGCAGCTGGTTGAGTGGAGTGGAGTGGAGTGGATTATAAAGCCTACATTCGTGAGAATCTCGGGATCAACCGCAAGCAGAATCATTTAATCGATAACATATTAAAATCTTAATCGATTATAAGAAATTTTCGATTATTCCCAATTAGATAAACATATGAGGGTTACAACAGCGTAAGAGCTCTCGTAAGGGCTTTGGAAAAGGTATCTGATCATGCGCATTTGTGCCCATTTCAAAGAGCCGTTACGCAGGGCAGATGCTTGTCTGTCAGCTGCACTTGCTGGTTGAGTGGAGTGGAGGATTTCATCTGCTAACTACAGGTATTGGAATAATCGAAAATTTCCGATAATCGATTAAGATTTTAATATGTTATCGATTAAATGATTCTGCTTGCGGTTGATCCCGAGATTCTCACGAATGTAGGCTTTATAATCTGGCAACAGCATCTTTCGTTGCTGTGGTAATGGTCGTGACTAGTGAAAACAAACATGTGAGTGGATCTCGCATTATAACTAAAACCATGTGCTTGTGAATCCAAGATGATCATCACCTTATCAGAAATCTTGAATTATTATGTAAGCATCTTATTAGTAGGAATATATGGTGATTCATTGTTTTGGGCAAAAAATGTCATTTTTCTATAAATATTTCTTTATTAACGTAAGCTTTTATTAAAGATTCGAAAACTGTCAAATGTTTTCGCCTTAGAACTTATAACTTTCTAAAACAGATTGCAAACCTTTGTTTAGATTCTTTTTATCAGGTGTTTCTGTAAAGGGAATGAATACAATTTTAAACTAGAAATTCATCTTATAATTATACTAATATTGAAAACCAGTAAAATTAAAATTCCTCTTTTTCACATTTGAGTTCTGGATGTAAGAATATGCAATAATTACAAAAAAAAAGTGTCAATATGGCTACAAATTTGATTAAAACACATGGACCATAGTCTACAGATTCTAGCCACATTTTGATAATGCAGTCTTTCACAATGATTTTTAATAAAAATTCATTCAATGTTTAATTATTAATAATATTAGTGGTAATGGTCATTAAAAAACTTTTGAACAGTGTCGCTTAAGTCTGAGTAAAATGTTTGTTGTACATATAGATATATATTTATTGTTCAAATGGCAGTCTATTGGCTGGTAGGTCATCAGACCATGGGCTCTTCAATACTTTTGAAATTTACAAATAAAAACAACAAGCACGATCATGTGTCTAAGGACCATCTGTCATAGGTTTTCAGTTGTCCAGAAGAACACTAATCAAAATTTTCTGGAGAGCGCCAGGCTAAAGCTTAATTTGAACAGCTTCCCAATTGTTCCAGTTGCTCACCAAGCCAATTTTTCTGCACGAACCTCAGTGCCATTATTGTTACCCCAGCTCTCTGCATAGCAAGTGAGTAGGATTGGTTCTTAAAACCTGCTCCTTCGTGCTACTCGTCCGATAACACAGCTTATTTATTAACCTTTTCAATAAATAAGAGTATAAAGAAATTTATTAAAATAAAACTTACTTGTAAATATCTGGTAAGGATTTAAAAAGATAATATGAAGTTTATTATTAAAAATATTGTTCTTGAAAAAAAAAAAAAAAACATGCTTACTGCTGATTTTGCAATCCGACTTGGACAGTCTAACTAATGCAGCCTGATATTTAGAAATAATACTGCTAAGGGCAATTTAACTATTTAGGGTACTTTTCCATTAGCCGGGTGCAAGTGATAAATCGCCAATATGGTAAATCACATTTTCAGCTGTTTGTTTAATTAATTGTAACTCACGTGATATTAATTAAACAAAGATTAATATCATGCGAGTGATAGTAATCTTTGATCGCGTGATATTGATTATTCATTAAGTTCCTATTTTTATCAGAAATGACGTGGTTCATCGGGATCTACGCGTTAAACATATTCTTCCAGTAATTAAAAGACTGGCATTAAATTTTACACAGTTTTAA
>OU015499.1:146708117-146730617 GCA_907164885.2 Dolomedes plantarius
ATTCAGGCTTACATTTACTGAGTGGGAAAATTATGCTATGTGGTTAATTTTTTTATTATGGTACATTTCATTTTAAAAAAACATCGAGCACAAAACATCGATGTTAGAAAAAATCGGCTTCAATAAATCGATGTTGCATCCCTAGTCACATACAGTTTTCTAAAGTTCCCCCCTCCCCCCCTTTACAAAATTTTCTAGTCAAATCTTAACTAAAATTCATTGTTCATTGTCTCACTGCAGTTTCTGGGAACAATAATGAACTGGATACAGAAGCAATCTCCTAAGTTGTCTGTCCTTGTATTTCAATTTGTGACACCTTAGAATCTAACAATTTGTCTTCTACAAAAGTATTTCTCTGTTGCCACAGTTTACAGTGAAAATTCCAAAATGTAATAGAAAATGCAGAGAATTTTCTGGAAATTCTCCTCAAATTCAAAAATTTTCCAGGGATTAAGAAAATAAAATTTCAGTGTCCAGAACTCACAGGATCATTGTTTAAACATATTAAATTGCCATATACTTATGTGTTCTCATTTTTCAATAGCTTCACAACATTGTAATCATAAAATTTTTTAGCAGATGCATTAAAAATACAATAATTGAAATAAAAATTTGAGGTAAAAAGAATTAAGTCCATAAAGATGTTTATTTACAACATTAAGTGTACAGCTACATCCTGAAACTTGTTTGAAAAATTGTAATATTACAAAGTTACAAATACTGTTTATGTAAACATAATTCTGCAAATAAATTCTTGGAAAGCTACCAACTTTTCTAGTTCTTCAGTGAAACTTCTCTAGCCGGCCACCCATCTAAACAGTCATATTTTGTTCAGAACCAATTTAAGAGCCAATGTTATGGAAGAAACCTATTTTCAACAACCCTTTTTTTTTCAGAACCATTACTGGCCACTGTAGAGAAGTTTCACTGTATATGAAGCTGCTGAAAGACTAGTCAAAATGTGTCAAGAATATTAAATCTCTTCCAATTTAAGAACAATCTAATTTTATACCTTCATATCCAGAGATTTCAGCTTTCAATATGCAAATTTATTAAGTTTAGAAGAATACAACACGATTTAATAAGATTTTGCTTTTGAAAAGTGCTGTATACATTTTTCCATTACAAGTTTATTACTGTTTCAATGGACATTTTACATTTTGGAAAATGTGGACTTCCTAACACTAGCTTAAAGTTTTCTCAGTTAAAATTTCAAAACAGTCAGCAGATTAGCACCAGAAGTAAAAGATTAATCATAGGTCTTGAAAAAAAAAAAAAAAAAAATTCAAAATATTGTCTTTCAGTACAAACATATATGCAGACCTGCCAACTTTCCGGATTTACCCCGACTATGTCAGATTTTTAATGCATCTTCTGGGTTTCCGGAATGGACACTATTATTACCAGATTCCAAAATGTAACAAAATAACACTGGTTTTAACAATCCCTCACAGTAATGCAGAGTGTGAGAGAAGTTTTAGTTACATATAAAAAAATATCAGTTCAGGTCATCTATGTCAAGGGAAACCTTAGAAAACTTGGTAATATTCAAATCGAACCCACAAGAACACTGTTATGGAGAAAAATTTGACAATGAATTTTTAAAAAGAGCAAAATCAGCTACAGTAAATGCTTAAAAAATTCCAAGATTTTCTGCAATTAATTAAAACAAACATTATAAAGAAATAGAAATACTCAAAATATAGGCTGCTGGGGCCTCCTAGTGTACATATGATGTACATTAAAATGTATGATTACAAATTTCAAATACAGTGGACGCTCGTTAATTCGAACTAATCCAAAGGCCCCAAAAAACTTGTATTGGAATTAATGTTAAAAATATCTCATTAATTCGAACTAAATTTTTATCACTTCGATTAATTCGAACTAAAAATTTGACCAAAAAAAAATTCTTTTTCCTCGTTTAATGGAGAAAATACACACGGTATTTATTATTTTGTGTGTCAAATCATCTGTATTTCTTTTCTGTGTAAAGAGGCACAGTGACGCACCCAGGGGGGGGGCCCAGGGAGCCCTGGCCCCCCCAAAGAAGTAGAAATATTGATTTTGCATTATAAATATTTTTATTCGTTCATCTCGGCCCCCCCCATGCATTATAAATATTTTATCCATTCATCTCAGCCCCCTCCCAAAGAAAAAATCCTGGGTGCGCCACTGAAGAGGCACATGCCTGTATTCCTAGCATTTCCGCTAAACGTTAGTGGCTATTGTCCTTATCAGTGCTTAACGGACAAAGCGATTTTCCTTTATTTGCATCGATTTTCTTAGAATTTCAGAAAAACCAGTCTTTACTACAGATTCCAGGGAGCTGCGTCAGTTATACCTACAGTGCAGACAAGTTAATGTTATCTAGTTTTTCTTCCTCATTGTTTGGTGTGAACGTGTAAAAATTCAGGATGTCTACACGGGGAAAGTACAAAACCCAAACTTCGGAGACAAAGGTAGAAATTTTAAAGAAAGTAGAGAATGGCGAATGTAAAATAAAGTTAGCAGCTGACTATGGAATTAAAAAAGTGCCTTGTCAACTAATTTGAAAAACAAGGAGTCAATTTTAGATTCATGGGAAAAATCAAAATTTGCTAAAGGAAGGAAACGCATGAGAAATGCGTCCCAAGAAGATCTAGAAAAAGCTCTACTGCTATGGTTCCAGGGTGTTAGATCTCGAAATTTTCCGATAAATGGACCCCTAGTGTTGACGAAGGCTGATGAATTGGCAAGTCGAATGGGTATTAAATATTTTGAATGCAGTGATGGATAGCTTTCTCGATTTAAGGTACAATATTTCTTATCAAACTGCATGTGGCCAAAGCTCTGATGTAAACGAAGACGTATGCACTAATTTCGGTAGGAAACTGCCAGGGCTTTTCTCTACTTACCTGCCGAAAGATATTTTTAATGCGGCCATAATGAAAAAGCTATAATGGACTCTATTAAAACTCTGAAAGCATTTATTCAGATGGAACCTTCCTCTGAAAATGAGTTGAAATGTTTACTTCAAATCGAGAAGCTGGCTGAATAATGTAGGCATCATAAACAGAACCAAACATCCATTTTACAGTTTTTCTCCAAAGTGTAATTCATATTTTTAATTAAAGTTTACTTTCTATTGCATATCTTCTGCTTCATTTTATGATTAAGGTAAATCTGTATTGCTTTTTAAACGTAGTATAATATATTTTCTGGGGTTATACATACTAGGAGATATTTCTTCTTCAGTGATACACATTTAAAGTTATATATTTTCTCTTAACATCGGATAATTCGAACTTTTTTCTGAGAACCTTTGAGTTTGAATTAACGAGCGTCCACTGTATATAACTTTTGTTTAATATTATAATTTCAAGATGAGCTGAACAGTAAGGAAATATTTTGAACTATGTAATATTATTAAAGAGATCCTATAAACTATAAGTAAGTATACATTATAACTCTTTTATTATAATTTTTTACTATACTGTTTTGTGTTATGTCGATTATTTTATACACGGTAGAATATTGCAGGATTTTGATCTTACTCAGGTTGGCAGGTCTGTATGTGTTTCAGAAGGGCCGGTCTCTGTAACTAACATGCCCTAAATAATTTATGTTAAGTATCAGAACTTTTACAGCTATTCAAGCATTAGCATTTTTTTTTTTTTTTAAAGTATAATACAAAATTCTTACCCTGTTGAGTTTCAGATAAAGTTTCTGTATCTGTGGAACTTCCATCAGATTCATTTTTAGACTGTTTGGTTACATTCCACACTTGCAAACTTCGGGGATAATTCATTTTTAATGTCAGCTGTTCTCTGCCAACCTATTTCAGATGAAGTAGCAAGATCCAACATCACAGTGACAACACTAGTATTATCAGCTCTGACTTGTAAACGATTCCAGCGTTCTAATGCACAGTCCACAAGAACTTTTGAAGGATTACACAGGGTCAGATGCTGAAAATTTTAAAAAATGTAAATAATAATTTTAAAAAAAACTCAACATACAACTATATTAAAAGACTTGGGTGAATATTCCCCATGAAAAGTGCCCACACAAAATATCCATAAAATATATAATATATAGCATATTGATTCACAACTTTTTTGTGTTAAATCTTTTCTAAAATATCTCGTACCATTTCTGTAAAACAAGTTTTATAGATTCAGCTTCCATGTCAAATCAGTGAGTTCCAGGGAATATAAAACTTTCATGTAGGCCAATTGTATAGTTATAAATTCTTACTATTTTGGGCAACAATTTATAACTTTAATGCTTTTTTTCAATTTAAAAAGTCTTAAAATAAATCTTAATACATTCTTGTAAGAAGCATTTATGATAGTTATATCTAACAGATAAACGATACTAAAAAAAGGGAAAAGAATATAAACTGAATGATTTTCCTTCAATTCTTTTATATTAGAACTAGATGAAAACCCGCGCTTCGCTACGGAGTACATTCAAATTAAATACAACGGTCAATGTACAATGTGATATATATATATATATATATATATATATATATATATATATATATATATATATATATATATATATATATATATAAGTAAGGATATTTTTTTTTTGGATAATATCCAATCGTCTGCTGCATTAGAAAGAAAAATTTTTTTTTGTCTATTTAGCTGTTATGCAAGCGACGATAAATTTATTTAAAGTACCAGAAAAAGAAATCACGTGATCAGCATTTAATAAATTAAATTCTAAAAATGAATCTTTAAAAATTCACCAAAAATCAGAAAATTGAGGTAAAGGTTCGAAAAAGATTTCATTTTAAAGGACTTTTTATGATCTTTCCCGTGATATAAATTTTACAACCCTCAAATTATTAGTTTGAATGCAAAATTAAAAAAAGTTACAAAAACAGCTCAAAAATTTAATTTAAAAAAATCTAAGAAGAATTTTTCAAAAATCTTTCTTAGTGCACCCCTACACCATAAGAAGAATCGCCATGCAAAATTTCAACCCTTTAGATCCAGCGGTTTGGTCTGTGCATTGTATGTCAGTGAGTCAGTTACGGAACTGTTTTATATATACGGATAATACTGGTTAATTTCTCTACTATACTTGTGACAGAACTAAACATTTATAGAGACTGACTCACAAATGTAATTGCATTCATAGATACAAAAAAATACATGCATATGATTTAAGATGAAATTTCTCAATTGGAATTAGATGCCATTAATGCTGCTTATTGTAATCTAAATGTTGATCGTTTCATAGGAATGGCATGTAAATAGATCAATTAAAAATTATCAGCACTCTTAAAAAAACGTAGTCAAAAATAATTAAATGGAAAGCATGAGTGAATATCCAAGAAGTATGGTTACATCATTTTTAAAAGGAAATGAAAACACACTAAAACATACCAAACTGCTAGATATTTTACTATGCTAACATGATCGTAATTACAGATCTAAAATTGTGGTCGCATACTAGCACTGTGCTCTTACCAAATCAATAACTCTAAAAATATTGTTAAAGTGAGATCGCTGATTAGGGTCTATTTTCACTTGGAAGTAGTTTATTGGTGGATTCCAAGACATTGTGAAGCACCTGTTAATGAACAAGTTAATCAATTAGCTAAAGGCTATAGGCTCTATCAGCCAGCATCTCCTTTCCTACTTCTAAGCTTGTTCAGTAATAACGTAGAATATTAACAAATTTGCTAATGAATGACACCAAAAATGAGCATAAAGGTAAAAAATAGAATCAACTGCTATATCCAACCTCATCCTATGAGATATCCCTAGACATATTTTTGCTTCTAATTTTATACTCAACAGAAAACAACTATCTGCAAGGACATTTACACTTCACCTGACTGTCCCCTTTGTTTGACAGGGAATTTCATAGATTTTTACCACCTTTTAAATTGTTTTGGACTGAGAAACTTTCGATGTGCAACTGACAACTACAATTCTCACACTAAGCTCTACTGGGCTGCAAGCAGAGAAAATGGTCTGTTGACCTCCCCTTTGGCATATGGAAGAAAAAAATTGTGGTGGAGCATATTTTGTTTTTCACCCAGTGAAAACATTTTCTTTAAAAAAAAAAATTCCAGCACATGTCCTTCAAATTCTTTCATAATAAAGTTTGCTAAAATTAATATTGTACAGTCAAACCTGTTTTGTGTGGTGGTAGATAGGGACCGCATAAAAAAGTTTCACTTAGAAAATATGTCAAAACTTTACGAAATAGCGAGAAAGTGCTTTCCAAACAAAATAATTAAATTACACATGGAAACCTTTTTTAAAAATTTTAATTTCCATTTTAAAAATGGAGAAATTTTCAAAATGTACATAATTCGATACTATTCATCGTAGTCCGAAACACATATTCTTATAATGAACTGGTTCGTAATCTCTTTTATCACTTGAAGATATCAGAGTTGATTTATTTTTTGTTATCATGAAGTCGGTGATAAGTTTTTGCGACGATGGTCATTTGATCAGCTGCTTGTAAACATCGTGATAGCTAGATATACACAATCGAAGCTCTTTTGGAATTTCATTATATATAATTTCAATTTTTAAATACATATGTATATACCGCAAAAAAAATTACATAAAAAAAGACCGCAGAAAAACAAGTTTGACTCTATACTCCAAGTTTTTACTATCATTCTGGTAGCTTAAATATGAGCATTGAATACACAATTCATTTAATAATCCTAACCAAGAAACAGAAATTGCTTGTAAAACTTTGTACTGGAACAACAAAAACTTTTCTAAGAAAAGCACTTTGGTTCCAATTTCTTAAATTTGAGATTATATCATCTAAGTTTTGTTTTCTAAATTCACAATTTTATAAAAAAGTATTTGATTCTGATTTAAAGTTAAATTTTATTTCTCCAATTCAGCCAACTCATCCGCAAATATTAAGCTTGAGGAAATACTTTGAGTAATAACTTCAGAAAAATGCCTGCAAAGTTCTTCAGTTGTTTGCTACAGTTTAAAGCAATAGGACATTTTTTTCCATTTTGCATTAGATTGACTACCTGATGATAAAAGGAACATGCAATTGACAAATTTGTCAATGTGACAAATAATCTTGCGAACACAGGAAAAAAAATTATGCTCAAACTGAGTAACACATAAAAGATATTTACCGTGTTTTCAGACACCCCAAACTTGGTGATAAGTTTCCTGTTTTCATTTTCAACATCTTGCACTAAAGTAACTGCATCCTGACCTGACATCATATTCCACAGGCCATCAGTTGCCAAAATGAGACAGACATCTTTTTTAAGATCCAATGTCATTACTCCAAGATCAGGTTCGGGACTCACCACAAACTCCTGCTGGAAATAATCATAACTCCACAAATCACCTATAGAAAAAAAAATTATAGCTAAATAATTGATAAGACATAAAATATAGGGTACATATTTATTTATTATTAAGTGAATGCTGAGGAAGGAAGTATATAATAGTATCATGTGTGTATGTGTGTAAGTAATGTATATGTGGGATGCCATCCATACAGCCCCATGCATGCCACTCTTACATGGAGTGCGCCCATGTAAGCCCCCATGAACGCCACCTAGCGGGCGCAGCGAAGAACATAAGAGAGAGACGATGTTTGCTTCCGACGAGCGCGCACGTGTGAGTGACGCACTGCTTCTTTTTCCCCCTTTTAGACGTTAGTTCCCCCTGTAAATAATGTCCCTCTTTAAATAAATGTTACATATGTTAACACTGTTTGTGATTATTCCCCCCAAAACCCCACATGTATACCTATATACATACATACACAGTGGAACCTCCATCGACAGTTTTCTGAATCATTTTCCCATGTGTCGCTTATGTCATCCAGTCCCGATGTTAATATTTCTTTGTTGTGTTCCAGCATCCATAGTTTTCCCTGATTTATCGTTCAGCACAATCGGTCCTTTGAAAAATGATAGATCAAGGTTCCACTGTATATATATATATATATATATATATATATATATATATATATATATATACAGTCGAACCTCACATATCGAAATTTTCTATATATCGAAAAAATCTCTATATATCGAAATTTTTTCAAGACAAATTGGGAGATTTTATTCCACTTTAGAATAAAATCTCCCAATTTTTGGCATTTGAAACAATATGTCATGACTTCAATTCGCCGAAAATATCCCTGATTAAGTTTTTAGTGGACTGAATAAATAGAAACATTTCTTTGAACTTTCCGCAAAACTGGCTGTTCAGCAAGATTAGTTTTTTTTTTTTAAGAATGTAACTGTGATCATTGTAACCAATGTCTGGATTATTGTTTTTTTAAAAGGTATGTAGTACTCAATAAATCTTTCATATTAATTCTTTTTTTAGTTATTAACTTTCATTTAATGTGATTCGCATATAAATTAGAAATGGAGTTTTGTATACGAAAATTAGCTTTAATTTTTTTAGGAGAATTATGATAAAACTACGCTCAATTCTATATATCGAAATTTCTATATATCGAATTTTTTTCCAGCAATTTGCTAATTCGATATATGGAGGTTCGACTGTATATATAAAAACACAAACTCACCATTAGCCTAAATTGAGATGACTGATGTACACATAAAAGATTTATCCCAATAGTATTTTTTTCTTCACATTTTCACAATCAGCTTTTATTAAATAAAAATCTAAAATGATTGTTTTAAGGTGTTTATTATTTAACTTTAAAATTTTTATATAAACTTTAGAGTTATCCTTGATGACATAATTTAAACTAAAGAAAATATAGGGAAGAATTTTTATAGAAATATTTAATTTTCTTTAGTTTAAATTTATAAAAGTTTCATCATGATTTGTTTATCATATTATTCCATACAGCACAGTTAAAATAAATGTAATAAGGACGAAATCACTGAACAGAATGTGAGCAGTTCCTCAACATTAATATTCTCATCAGAATAAAATCAAATAATTAGATTCATCTCAAACAAAAGATTATTTTGGTTTTCAAAAAATACAAAGAAAACGTTTTGAAAAATGAGGGCTGAAAGCTAATATTCTCCCTTCATGAACTCACAAATACCATCATAAATCAAATATCCACCTTGAGTCATTCATAAGTTGTTGTCCCTTTACACAATATTTCTTCAAAGTGACAATCATAATAGTATTAGGAAAGGATGAGATTATGTTTGACACACATTACAATGGTAGGCTAATAAACTTGAACTAAAATTTATAAACAGTTAACAATGCCTTAGCTTTTAACACCTTTTCAGTATCAACATAAATCTCATTTCTAAAAAGAAATGAATTAATCAGATGTTAGGGAAATAATTTATACATGTATAAAACATTTCCTCTAATTTTAACTAAGAAATTCCTAATTTTTCATCATAAAATTAATACTCAGTTTTAAGTGCCTAACTGGCAGCTAGGCATTCATTAAAAAAATCTTACACTTAAATTTTTTAGAAAAGTCTTCATTTAAAATTTTGACATAGAACTATTAAAAAAAAAAAAAACAAGATCTTTATTTAAAAATTAATTTTTAAAACTAAAAAATTGTGAGAGTACAATAAAAAGCCTCAGCCTAAATCTATTATAAAGCACCTTGATGATTCTGGATATGTACGGAACATGCTGTCTACAGACAAGAGATCTGAAGTTTTAATAAGCTTTAGGCATAACATCAAACAGAATGAAATGCAACAAATTGAAGTCTAAAATATGAGCTAACATTTTACACAAATAATTGATGCTTAATATTGCTAATAAAAAGGAAATTAGCTCATAGATTGTAAAGAAACAAATACAAAAGTCATTCATTTAATAAAAACAATTACGGATATTCAGAACGATTTTAATTTTAAAATTAGTAGAAGCACACAGAATTTATTCTCTTTGAAATTACTGGAGGTATTAAAGTTACTTCACTTCTAACAACATAATTTCACCAGAAAATTTTAATGTAATAAGCAGACATTATGGCTAATATTTAATTTAATATACCAGAGAAATACTCGATTGATAAATTTTGTATTATCAATTTTCTTGAATTATATGTTATCTTTAAAGAAAAAAAAAAAACTAAGCAAAATTTAAGTTATAAATAATAAACATGAATACATAAAATGAAAATTCCAGACAAACAAACAGTATACCTAAAGAACGAGCAACAGCAAGGAAAGGAATCTCGTCAAAATCTGTACTTCTCAAAACAGGTCCTTGGTGTCCAGGCCTAGGCCTTTTCCACACAACTCTTTCGACTCCAGACTTGTTCATTACTAGGCCACCAGATTCTACAATTCGTCGCCGTTCTGTAGGACATTCTGGCTTATGGTCAGTTGTCAAACATTCAGCCTGCCATTCATCAGTGCCTTATTGCAACAGAAACCAATTATTAAAACAAACATACAGGTCAACCATGTAAGAAACTTAAATTTAATAAAAGCCATCATTACTAATAATAAAAATAAGTTGGCTCAGTATCTGCTTAGTGTGTTTATAACATGCAAAAAATAACATTGAATAAACTTACCATAAGATTTGAAACATTTTTCACAAATTGCATCAAAGCTACAAAAAATTTACTTTAACAGTAATATAAAATAATATGTTAATTATGTAATATTTATCCTCACTCTTGGTATGTGCTGCACTCAGGCACACAATATTAATAGCCAATTTCTTTTTAGTTTTTACATGTAAAGCATTTAAAATGTGTAGAATTATATAAATTTTTTAAAACAAAAAACAGAATATGAAAATCTTAGATATTTTGAATAAAATCTCATTCATCAAAAACTCAGATTATTCAAATAATAAATATATAAATCTGAATAGATAAGATACAAAAGATACATGTTTTTTTATGTACCTATTTTTCTCCACTTTTTTATTACTTTGTTAAAACAATTTATAACCCGACACTACTTTGTGTTGCCATAATTTTGTTCAATTATACTTCAATAAGTTAAGCTTAAAATCATGTAGGATAAGAAAACAAAAAATTTAGTAAGCTAGCTTTATTTAATAGTAGGGTTTTTTATCTGTTATGATCTGATTATGTGTAACTTACTAGTAAAAAGTAAATCAGGATGCTGAAAATTGTTACAGAAACCCACAGATGATGATAGATTTTCGACAGGAGATTTTATCCAAAATCTTACTTTTATATACCATTTATATTCAGTTTTTAAAAAAAATAATGGTTCTAGATATTTCAATACTTTGCTTATTTAAAGAGAGAGAGAAAAAAGCCTTTAAGAATTATTCAGGGAAAAAAAATGGGTACTGACAAATAGCTTAGTTTTAACCTAGTAATATTTATCAGTACTCCAGTTTGTTTAGGACAGTATTCGCCAGATGATTACATAGCATAATTTTGTGAGTACACACAAATTATGGCACACTACTTTGTGTTACCATTTTTGTTCAATTATCCTTCAATAAGTTAAGCTTAAAATCATGTAGGATAAGAAAACAAAAAATTTAGTAAGCTAGCTTTATTTAATAGTAGGGTTTTTTTATCTGTTATGATCTGATTATGTGTAACTTACTAGTAAAAAGTAAATCAGGATGCTGAAAATTGTTACAGAAACCCACAGATGATGATAGATTTTCGACAGGAGATTTTATTCAAAATCTTACTTTTTATATACCATTTATATTAGTTTTCAAAAAAAAATAATGGTTCTAGATATTTCCAATACTTTGCTTATTTAAAGAGAGAGAGAAAAAAGCCTTTAAGAATTATTCAGGAAAAAAAATGGGTACTGACAAATAGCTTAGTTTTAACCTAGTAATATTTATCAGTACTCCAGTTTGTTTGGGACAGTATTTGCCAGATGATTACATAGCATAATTTTGTGAGTAGTATATTGCAGCTTATATGAATACAAAGTGCTTCCTTAGAGAGAATAAATACTCTTTACAGTTTCAATAATACAATATCATCCCTTAAATAAATGGGGGGGGGGGAATTAGAGCTGTTGAAAACAAAATATAACAACCAAACTAATTACTAATTTAAAAATTACAGTTAAAATTACATTACCTATAGGCAATCAGTTTAAATATAAGTTATATTAATTGGTAAACAACATCTAGTATTCAAGGATTTTTTTTTTCAATTTTATTTTATGAAATTATAAATTGTGAATGACTTGAATCAGAAACTCCACAGCAGGTGATATACACAAGATAGTCTCTACTACACAATATATACACAGACGAATATACATGCAAGTAGACAGAGCTTAAAAAAATTCTATAATACAGTTTGCTGTCTCCATGAACAATTTTTAAAATAACTACAGAATTTTCAAAATAAAACATTGTTTATGAGACATGAACTGCACTCATGGACTGTGAGGGGAAAACCAGTTAAACAATAATAAAATTTTCTAATATTATAAAGATACTATGTATATATAAATTCATATAAAATTAAAAGTTTTTTTCAACTGATGTATTAACAAATAAGCATTAATTTAATGAAATCAAATCTAATGCTACGTATGATAGTTCATCAACAGTTACTGAATACATTTCAACTGTATTAATTGAAAAAAAACCTTCATAAAATATATTGCTTAACCATGACAATTTGTTAAATTTCAAATTAAAATATAATTTACGTTATAATATATCTTATCCATTTGACATAGAAACTGAATATATTTCACTTATAGTTAGAAGCACAGGGATTAAAAGCAATACCTTCTTCTTTAAGACCAAGTACAATTCTAGAATCCCCAACATGACCAGTGTATAACTTTCCTCTCCGAATAAATGCAACACTGGCTGTAGTTCCAGCAGTACTTGGCAAACCAGATGAAGTCTTTGGCCAATTATCTACAAAGAAAATTATAATAAATAATGAATTTTTTGTGGTAACAATTTAAAAAATGTTTCATAAAAGAGAATATTTTAGAACTTTCACAATTTTACAAATTTTTTCATCATCCTGAAAATTATGCCAGAAAAGGAACAATACAATAAACTACTAAAAATAATTACAATACAGTATTTAATTACTGTCCTAGAACAAATTTTAGACAGTGAAACCCAAATTTTATATTTAGTACTAGGCCAAAAAAATATATAAATGATATTGAAATACATAAAATCATGGCTGATATAAAACTATACAGGAAGTAAAGAAAAATTTATATACACAGTTAAATAAAATTTAAAGAATGCAAAACAAAACATTAAGAAATAGAAATTAAAAACTATGGCTAAAGCAGTTTAAATATCTATTTAACAGTAGAACTACCAAGCCAGTCAACATGACCAGATATAACATTCATAGATATAGGTATCAAAATTGTCAGTAGTTCTAGCGTTAAAATAAAAATTTACACTTGTTCATTCATAAAGAAAACAGGAACACACTGCTTCTTAAAGTCTTCAAAATAGGTTTTTTTTTGGTTGATTTTAAGATGCACTGAGTGCTCCTGTTTTGAATACTCCCAAAAGTTTCATGCAAGTAATAATTCACATGGTAAAGAAATTTTTTAATTTTTACATGCTTATCGCTGCAGCAGAAATAGATAATTTCCATACAACCATCATCATCACTGCCCTCTGATGTAGTTTCTATTACGTGACAGATTTTCCGTACCTCTGAAGTGATCCCATTTAGTCCCATTCAGCATAATCTTCAAAATAAATTTTAAATCCATTGCAGCAATTCCCTTTCCACAAATCATCAATCATTCTCTGCTAGATCAAAAATATCTTCAAGCAATGCTGAAAATCGGCAGATTTCCTAGAAATACTTTTGAAATAATGCAGGATAGGGAAGAATCTGTTCAAACCGCCTGTACGTAAAAAACAAAGAAACTTTAACTAAAAGCATAAAATAAGAGAAAAATCTTGTCTCCTCAAAATAAAAATGTTTCGTAATGGAAACAAAGAGTTAAGTCTTATTTGTAGGAATAATAAACACTATTAGCAAAGAGAATTTATCAGGAGCGAAAATAAATGCATAAAGCAAAAGATTGTTAAATGCACCAAATGGATAATCAAAGTTTCCCTGCATATTGTATTAAATATATAGTAGCCAAAATAACTCACAAAAGTTTTAACAAGATTAAATCTATAAAAATGGTGTTATCTATATGATCATATATAAACTCAACTTATTTAGTTTGAGTAGAATCACTGAGCTTAAATAAAATATTTAAATATTGACGGAAGTTCAGTAAACATGAAACAATGATTTCAGTGAAATCTCTAAAACTGAAAAGCAGATATTCTTCTGAAATAGGTTACATTATTTGCATGTTTTATGAAATCGTGCTAGACTCGTCCCTTCATTTATAACAAAGATAATTGGCATGCCAGGGGTTTTAGGTTTGGTTCTCAACGAAACCCCTATGTTTTAACAATAAAATTCAAATTCTCAAATTAATAATATGCTATGAAAAATGGAACAATACAGACCGTAGAATTTAAATTATTTTCCAGGTTAGTACCAAACAATGTGATATATATCTCCCACTCAGAAAAATTATTCAAGTAGTCTATTACATATCTATGTATGCCTCAAATATAGGATAATTATTAAAAACTTTTAATAAAACACAATTTAAAAACTTATAAATAATCACACTTATCTATTGAAATTACTAAAAATCACAACATGAAAAAATTTAAATAAATAAAAAATAAGATGTTATGAAGCATACCATTTAAGTTTATTAATCATAAACATAACTGGCTTGAAATTTCTGGGCCACAGTATAAAATTTATGAGCTTGAATTACACAGTTTGCACAGCGATTTTATAGCTGTTAGAAGTTAGCTATAAGAAACAAGTACTAGTCTGTTTAGTCCAAGTATAATTAAAGACTGTAGCACTCAAAATGCAACCAACTTTGATTAATGAAAGAATTAGTAGATGAAATACATAATCACTTTTCATTATAATTCCAATAAGAGTTTAATCAATTTAAAAACAAAGTTTTTCTCATAAGGATTAGAAGATACCAGAGATAATTTGGAGAAACTAATCAATTAATGCTCTATATAAAATAGTCTAACTTACTATGAAACAAGCATATAAAAAAAAAAATTCCAAACTGATATATTGCATTTTAACTAAAGTGACAATACAAAACCAAATATTTCCATCAGCTGTCTGGTTTTTCAAAATTTCCTCCATTGTACACATATAATGCAAAAATCTTATGAAAAATTTATTTTCTGCCTTAAATTCTTGTATTAAAAATGCAGAATTCAAATTTTCAGTCTTAATCCACAAGTAACAAGTTAAATAATTAGTATAAGAATAAATCGCACAAGGTATAATCAAATTTTACAAGCTTTCCCCATTTCTTTATGGTAGGATAATAAAATTCCCCGCCTTCCTATTTTTTTCTGACAGTCAAAAATTGGTATAAATCTTATTCCTGTTAATAATGATTATACGGCGAGATTTACACGCGATATTTTACGGCGAGAAAAATGTAAAACGCGTGATACATGTGAGCCTTAAATTTATACATGTCTCATTAAATATCATAATGTAAATATGTATTACTTCTTGCACTAAAAAAAAATGCAATATAAAAGGAATACAAGTATTATCGAAGTATGCAAAAATTAGAAAGTACACTTCGTATTAGATATGGATACCAAAAAACTCGGTAATACTTATAAATGAAAATTTGATGTAAACAAACATATGATTATAATATACATCGGAAAACAGGTATTGAAGAAATGCGTCCATTTTGTTTTTCAGATAACTTACCTACTTCTTTCCACATGGCCAAATGAGTGGTTAAAAAACCATCTCTAATAGCCTTTAATACCAGTTCGTCATCTTCTTGCCAAAAATTTTTGAAATTCACTATGTTATCCAATAAATTATTTTTCGCATACAAGGCAGCTTCTTTTCCACCATGGCCGTCAAAGATGCCAAAAAACGCATACTCTAAATCTTTTTTATCATCCGTTTGTTGATATGCTACAACAAAAGCATCTTCCATGTATTTTCGGCCACCTTGATTACTTTGTCCAGTTACTCTTAAACTTATTTCTAACGTCATATTTTTAGTTATATGTCCGAGTTCACAAAAACAACCATCAAGCGTCTCCACCACCAACGGTCGCTTATTAGCTCCCGACCCACGGGCATTGCAGCGCAAGCGCAGATTACACGTTCCAGCAAGAAGTAACAAGAATTTTTTTTTTAGACTTTCAGTCTAATCAATCAATAGCCCGTTATTTCAAAAGCGTCGTTACCTAGTACAACAGTGTAAACATTCCGACGAGTTTACGATAGAAAGCGCAAAGTCTAGCAGACGTAAAGACATTTCGTTACAACTTTGATTTGTTTACTATCATTAAATGTTCGTATTTGAATAAAATATTTGAATTCATAACTAAACTCATGGAGTTTAAACTTTACACTTAAGTTTTAGAGGTCGGAATTTTCCCAACAGTTTCGATTCATAAAATTTAATCATGGTTTAGAAATATTTTTTTCAGAATAAAGATTAACAAATTTGAATAGTCCATAATTGTTTTACAGATTAGTTACTGTATAAGCTAAATTCAAAAACAATTACAAAAAAATTGGTTTGTTTTTTCACTTTTAATTTTGTGAAAAGCAAAAATATTCATGAAAAGAGTTCAATAAATATTTTCTTTAAACTGAATCATAATAAATGAATTTGATATTATGACAATAGGGCAGTGTCTCGCAGCATGTCACATCTCAACTATTGCAGATTTTACTTCTTGTTTGGCGAGGAGTGGCAAAATATTGCATAATTTAACATGGCGTTCAATGAGCATTCTTACAGCTTGTTGGATAAAATGCTCTCAGATTACGCAAAGTCTTTAGAAACGGTATCTAAACAAAGGTATATCACTAAATTAAACATTCAGGTACAGCTCTGGAAGGTTTATTCAGTATGTGACCCGTATTTATTGACAGAGGAAGACTGGAGTTACGATACAAGACGCTGGCCTGAAGTAACTTATCCTGATATCTATACATATCTCAACATAATAATAATCATTCTCAACGAAAGAATGATTATATTCTCTTAAACCTTGCGAAATAATGAAAAAAAGTGCTAAAATATCTGTTACATACAACTAATATGAGGAATTTTATAAATAAACTTAAATTATTTAACTCAAAATGAAGGTATCATCAGTGTCGTAGCGGGGTGGGCAAGGGGGTCTATCATGCCCCGGGCGCCACTCGTACAGGGGCGCCAATTGGTCTTTTTCCTTAATTCTATGTATTATATTACTATATGTTTTTTTGGAAAGGGGGGCGACAAAAAGTATTGTGCCCCGTACGCCAGTTATGCTCGCTACGTCACTGGGTATCGTCCAAAAACACATGCAAACGCATAGGAACGGATTCTGTTTTCTGCCACCCGATAATCACGTGATCTATAGCAGAAGAAAACTGACGTAGCCAGTGACGTTACGACGTTTCTCCTTATACATTTTGATAGGCATTTTTTATGTCATGATGATTCTCACGTAAAACTCTTAGGGCCTGTTCACATAGGAGTCCGTTGCGTTGCGTTAAGGAAAAGATGACGTTGAGACGAAAATAAACCAATCATAGGCGTTAAAAATTTCATTGCTAATCGTTTGGAGGCATATGATTGGTTTATTTTCGTCTCAACGTCATCTTCTCCTTAACGCAACGCCACGGACTCCTATGTGAACGGGCCCTTAAATGTACTGTTAAAAAAATAATTGACCAACGGAAATTGGGCAAAAGAAGGAAACTAGTGGCCCCGTTGCTCGAAATCGAGCAAATTTCTCCTCATTTTCGGAATAACAAATGTTGTTCTAACTTACGCCGGTCAATGCACTTTAACAAACTTTACTTAATCTTTGCATCTAATTTATTAACTTTAACTAATTGTCACGGGCATCAAACTGATCAGCCTAGCGGGCCTCTTAGTAATGATAAATTTCTTAACTTCTATCATAGATTCCTCTTCCATAGGTGCGGTTCCTTTTGGTTGCTGAACATCAGGGAAAATATTTTGTTTAATTTCAATGAAGCAGCTTAAAGGCAAATTGTGGTCCTGGCAAAACTGTTATGGCCATCTCGGCTGAGGCAATGACTTTTTTCAGATCGACTTCTTTTATAGCTGACCCGGCAATGCTTCGCTATTGCTAGATTTGAGTAAATATATATATATCATCCACCTATATATATACACATATATATCTATATATTGTTACATGTTTGGGAGCCAATTTGGCGTTTTATCGCCAAAGTGCGATGTTTCGGGAGTTGTGGAATTAAAACCAAGGAGTAAGTGATAAATCCGGATTTTAGGTTGATTGTTGGAAAATCGTTTGGTTGTGTAGTGTGGCAACGCGGGTTTTGTTTTGCGAGATAAAATAGGTTTTTAGAACTGCAATTGAGTTCAAGCTTTATCATTGAAGAGAAAGGTGATTGTTTGAGTTTAGGTATTTTATCGTCCCAGGAATAGACGGTGGATCTTGGTGGAGTTTTCGTTGGACTTTGCCATTTTAAGGTTGTATGTTATTGTATAATAAGTGTTATATAGAATTTATATAAGAAAACTTTAAATCCCATATTGTCAAGAAAAATACCTAGGAGCTGGAAAGTGTTGAAGTCCAGCGAAGATTAGCAGTCTACTGCTGTATCTTGTTAAAAGAAGATTGTATTAGTTTTGCTGTCTATAAAAATCTCTGTTTTCAATTGTGGTAACTGGCATATTTATTTCATTTCTTGAATTCGCTTGTAAAAATAACTTTCCGTACCACGAATTTGGTACATTTTTGGTGTCAGAAGTGGGATATTTTTAAGTGAATGCCAGTTACCCGAAAAATGGAAGAACAGCTAAAACTAATTTTAGAAAAGATTGGTGAAAGCCAGAATCAGTTAGAATCGAAAATTGGCGAAAGCCAGAACCAGTTAAAACAGGAAATTTTGAAAGCCAGAATTTACTCGCCAATCAGTTAGAATCGAAAATTGGCGAAAGCCAGAAGAAGTTGGAAACGGGACTTGGCGAAATTAGCGAAAGCCAAGAACAGCTAAAAATTACCGTAGGCGAGAAATTTAATGAAATGGAAGAACGCGTCAACACTATCGAGTCGAAACTTAAAGCTACGGTCGAGACTGTTGACCAGAAAATTAGGGAAGCCATTAAGAAACAAATAAACGGCCTAGAGAAGAAATTCGCAGAAGAATCAACGCCAGTTACTGTACCTTACTACTCTGACGCTAGTATTGAGGAGGCGTACCCGGTGTCGAAATCGTCCCACCCTGCCGTAAAAGTGTCTACTTATGACGGCAAAACGTCTTGGCAGGTGTTTAAAACACAGTTTAATATGGCATCGACTGCCAATGGATGGGACATTGCAATGCAAGCATGCCAATTGGCTACTTCACTCCGTGGCGAGGCTGCCGATGTACTGCAGACCATCGCAGTAGAGAAACAACTAGATTTTGAGGCCTTGTCGAGTGCTCTCGAAATGCGCTTTGGCGAGAAATGCCGTAAAGAGTATAGCCGCTTACAGCTGAAGTCCCGCCAACAGAAATCAACAGAGACATTACAGGAACTTGCGTCAGCTATTGAGGGATTAGCTCAATTAGCTTTCCCAGAATGTCCGACGGAAGTTAGGGATAACCTAGCATTAGAATACTTTGTGGACGCCATCCGCGATTCGGAGAGTCAACGAGCACTAAGAATGGCGGACATTAAAGACTTGAAGTCAGCTTTGGTGTACGCAATGAAGTACGAGTCCGCTCAGAGGGCGACTCGCCGTGACCGCCAACTAGTGAGAGGGGTGACCGCCGCCGAAAACGACCCAATAGCCGCTCGACTTGAAGAAATAGAAAAACGAATCGGTGCCTTGGCAGGGGTGAATTCAAACATGCCGCCAAGAAGAAATCCTTTGAAGTGCTGGACCTGCGGGCGTGAGGGACATCTCAGAAGGAATTGTCTAACGCGCCAAGCCGACGAATCAAAAGACGCCAAGGCTCAGGGAAACTAGTTCCCGGCCACCTTAAGGGGCGAAGGCAGCCGGACGAGGAGAAGCCCTCTTTTATTACACTGCATGTGTCGTCGACACATCGCGAAGAGAACGGACCGTTTGTAGAAGGGTTCGTGAATGGACAACAGTGTTGCATGTTAGTTGACACAGGTGCTAACGTTACCATCGTCAGGACGGACATAGCCCAAGAATTTGGCGAGAAGTTACTTTTCACGCCGCCAAATATCACTTTGCAGACCGTGACTGGGGACAAGGTAAAGGTAAGAGGAAAAGTTGCTCTTAATATAAGTTTCGGGAATAGTAGTTATCGGCATACGGCATATGTTGCCGATATCTTTGACCCGATCATCCTAGGACTTGACTTTTTGACTGAAAACAACTTCATAATAGATTTTAAACTTAATCAAATCCATGCCATGACCGAAGATATAATTATATTTCGTAACAATAGTGAATCTTGCAACCAGATAATAGCTACCCAAGATATCAGCATTCCTTCCATGTCAGAAATAGTAACGACCGGTTTAGTTCAGAATGACAATAACTATACTCTCGCCATCACCGAATACCCCAACAATGACAATAGTAAAAGAGGTCTTTTAGTTGCTGCAACTCTTGTGGACCTGTCGAAAGGTGCGGTTCCTGTCAGGATTGCCAATGTTAGTGACAAAGCTAAGGTAATCCGGAAGAAGGAAATGCTGGCAACTTGTACCCCGATCACCGGAATAAGCAGAAAGTGTGACCTGTCAGTCGTTGAACGCTCTAATTTGACAGAAGATTTATTAAAGAATGTAGAATTGACCGATCTACAGAGGATGGGGGCAGAAAAATTCATCGATGAGTTCCAAGACGTGTTCGCCCGTGCATCGGAAGTGGGTCGTACGAACTTGACGCAACACCGAATTGACACGGGGAACCACCCACCAATCAAGCAACATCCCAGAAGACTCCCTTTGGCGAAACAAGAGGAGGTTGGCGAACTACTACAAGCGATGCTGAAGGATGATGTTATCGAGCCCTCCACCAGTCTGTGGGCTTCTCCTATCGTCCTAGTCCGGAAGAAGGATGGATCTACCAGGTTTTGCGTAGATTACCGTCGGTTAAATGACATAACTAAGAAGGACAGCTACCCGCTCCCTAGAATTGATGACACCTTGGACACCCTCACCGGGCACAAGTGGTTTTCCACTCTTGACTTGAAAAGCGGGTACTGGCAGGTTGAAATCAGACCCGAAGATAAAGAGAAGACAGCGTTCACTACTGGGCCAGGACAAGGGCTATGGCAGTTCAAAGTTATGCCATTTGGACTATGCAATACGCCCGCGACTTTCGAGCGTCTAATGGAAACAGTTTTGCGAGGACTTTCCTACGAAGCCTGTCTGGTCTATTTGGATGATATAATCGTTGTAGGGCGAGATTTCGAAGACCACCTAAGAAATCTCAGAAAGGTGCTACAAAGGCTACGGGGAGCTAGTTTGAAGCTCAATTCTAAGAAATGCAACTTGTTTCGCCACCAGGTGACGTACCTCGGTCATATCATCTCCGACAGAGGGGTCCAGACTGACCCTAACAAAGTGTCGGCAGTCAAAGACTGGTGCCGACCAGAAGATGTACATCAATTGCGGAGCTTTTTAGGTCTCTGCTCTTACTACAGGCGGTTTGTTAAAGGGTTCTCGAATTTAGCTCGACCCCTTCACAGATTGACAGAAGCAAACCAGAAGTTCGTCTGGACTGATGAGTGTGAAGACGCATTCAAGAAGCTTAAGAAAACCCTAACGTCTACACCCATCCTGGCCTACCCAGAGCCTGATAAAGAATTTATCCTTGACACGGACGCAAGTTTTGGATGCGTCGGGGCAGTCCTGTCGCAGGAAATAGACGGACAAGAAAGAGTTATCGCCTACTGGAGCAAGTGCCTTTCCAAGAGTGAACGGAACTACTGCGTCACAAGAAAAGAATTGCTAGCCATGGTGAAGGCCGTAGAACATTTCCATCATTACTTGTACGGCCGGAAGTTTGTGCTGCGAACCGACCACGCCTCTCTCACATGGCTTCTGAACTTTAAAAATCCTGAAGGCCAGGTGGCCAGATGGATACAGAGATTGCAAGAATACACTATCGACCTGAAACACCGTAAGGGTTCTTCGCACGGTAATGCTGACGCGCTATCCAGAAGACCGTGCTCTGACAGTTGCCGATATTGCACCAAGGCCGAGAAGAAGTATGGCTTTGAAACTTCTACTGTTCAGCAAGTCACTGCTGTCACCCTGTCTCCGGACCCGTGGAGTGATGAGCAGCTTCGAAAGGAACAAAATGAAGACCCAGACATCAAACCCATAGTAGAACACATGGGGTTGTCCAGCACCAAACCTGGCTGGCAACAGATATCGACCTTTAGCCCGAATACCAAATACTACTGGGCCCTCTGGAACTCCCTGCACTTACGAAACGGTGTCCTGTACCGAAAGTGGGAGTCAGACGATGGAAAAACAACAAGATGGCAGCTCGTGGTTCC
>OU015499.1:146735617-146738117 GCA_907164885.2 Dolomedes plantarius
CATATAAAACTAAATCTCCGACTTTAAATATAACTTGTTGAAATCTTCTGTCATATCTTATTTTATTCGACTGATAATATTGTCTAGTTCTTTCTTGTGCAATTTTTCTAGCTTCTTCTATAGGAGGGTATATCTCATTATCTTGGAAAGAAATTTTATAAGGCAATTCGCCATACATTAAATAAATTGGGGGAAATCCAGTTACCGAATGAGGGGTATTATTATATTCTTGGGTGACAGAGTCTAAGATTTTTGTCCATGGCACATTACTAGGGCTATTACTAACTTTACATTTTAATCTAGTTACTATGGTTTGGTTAACTCTCTCGACCTTTCCGTTCGTCCGCGGTCTATGAGCAGATGTCAAGAGCTGTGTAACATTATTATGTCTGAGAAAATGTTTAAACTTTGATGAGGTAAAGGCGGAATTCCTATCACTTAAAATTTTCTCGGGTACATGATTTTGAAAAATAGAATTCAAACAATTTATATAGGTTTCCGTGGTGGCACTTTTAGAGGGAAATGTCCAGATGTACCTAGTGGCATGATCAACTACAATGTGTAAATATTTCTTAGTAGAATTATAATAACTTAAACCACCTACAGTATCAATTGATAATAGTTCAAAAGGTTTTTCACACAGAGGAAGAGATTGCATAAAACCATATTTTTTCTGATGAGACTTCTTGTTTACTTGACAAGTTTCACAATGTTTAACATAATTTCCAACATCATTAATTATCTTAGTCCAATAATATTGAGGTGAAATAATTCTTAACATTGAAGCTATTCCTGGATGACCAAATTTTTCATGTACTTTCTCTATTAATTTAATTCTTAACGCTTTTGGTACTACAATTTTGATTAAACCTTGTCTTTTTACTACTACAATATTATCCTTATTAAAACATCTGGGTGCTGTTATATTTTCTAACATTTGAAAATGGATGATTTCCTTTATCTCTAACAAGGGTTCTGGAGGGGTTGTAGTTATATTAAAAGCAATTGGATTTCTTGTTAACATGTCAGCTTCAACATTAGTTGTACCTTTCTTATATTTTATGTCAAAATCATACATAGAAATTTTTAGAGACCATCTGAAAAGTCTACCTGTAGGATTTTTAAAAGTTTTAAGCCAAACTAAGCTGTGATGATCTGTATGTACAGTAAAATGTGACCCATGAAGGTAGCAATGGAATTTATCAAGACTATCAATTATGGACAAACATTCTAATTCCGTTATCGTATAATTAATTTCATATGGTCTAAGTCGTCGGGAGTGATATGCAATTGGATGTTGAGTTCCATCAGGATGTTCTTGTTTTACTATGGAGGCTATGGCTTCTTTTGACGCATCAACATAGACATGGCAAGGATAATTTGAATTATAAAGGGCCAAAATGGGTTTTGAGATTAAACTATCTTTAAGTTTTTGAAACGCTTGTTGACATTCAGGCGTCCATGCCCATTTCTGGTCTTTCTTTAAAAGGTTATTTAAGGGAATTCTAATTTTAGCGTAATCAGGAATAAATTTATGATATACGTTATGATATACGTTAAGAACCCAGGAATATTTTTATGATATACGTTAATGGTGCCTAGAAATCTTTGTAAATCTTTAACGTTCCTTGGGGCCAATAATTTTTTTATTGTTTCTACATTAGTATTATTTGGGCTGTATGATCCATGCCTAACTTCATAGCCAAGAAAATCAATAGTATCTTTAGCAAAATGACATTTCGATTTTTTAAGTTTAATATTTTCCTTTTCACAAATTTCAAAAATGGTCTTTAAGTGCTGAATATGTTGTTCTAATGTCTCTGAGAAAATAATTATATCGTCAAAATAATTTAGAGCAAAGTTAACTTGATATTTATGAAGTATACGCCTAATTGTTCTTTGGAATATTGCGGGAGCATTCTTAAATCCAAACGGCAGTCTGGTAAATTGGTACAAGCCATAGTTAGAAGTGAAAGCAAGCTTTTCAGTTTCCTCATCCTCTAATTTCAGGTGCCAATACCCACTACATAGATCTAACGTAGAAAATACCTTAGCATTGGTCAATTTGTCTAGAACACTGTCTATTCTGGGAATGGGTTCACAATCGGTTTTTGTAATTTGGTTAATTTTCCTATAGTCAATACATAGTCGAGTCCTAGCATTATCTTCTTTCTTAAATGCGAGAGTAATAGGTGAACTATATTGGCTATAACTAGGTTTAATAATTTTAGCTTTTAACAAGGCATCTAATTGTTTCTTTATCTCTGCGTCATCTCTAGGCGACGTTCTGTATGGTCTTTGACTTATAGGAAGTTCTGAGGTTAAGACTACTTTTGGCGATTCTAATTTAATTTCTCCCACTTCAAACTTATTCTTAGCAAAAACATGATCAAATTTTCGAATTAAATTGTCAATATCACACTTATCATTATTACAAGAAATCACATTACATAAATCATTATTATTACTTAAAAATGCAGATACTTTTTCATTATTTCCA